>BRDA01059346.1:0-12901 GCA_036984385.1 Crenuchus spilurus
CAGTGGACATGCACCTAAGATGAACATTTCAGACCCCTCCATGATTTCTAAGTGGGAGAACTTGCAAATTTGCAGGGTGTTCAAATACTTCTTTTTTTCACTGTAGCAGATATTGTGATGGTCTCTAGACACATGGGCCCTCATCGGTCAGTTATTTATTGTGAGACTTATTATTCATCACAAACTATCCTCATTTGATAAGAATTTTGAAAGGAGTTGTTTAGTTAGGAGAGTGAAATTGAAAGAAGAAGCAACATGTACGTTTAAAGGGCAAAACAGGTTGAAACATGTCTGGTATTATTAACTCTGCTGAAGTAGGTGACAGTCTAAGTTCTAAGACTGGCACACTGATATACATGTTGAGCTCAGATTCTTTGCTACACATTGTCACATGCAACGTTGTTTACAGGACATAAAGGAAAAACAAGTTTCAAACAGAGAAGGTGATGAGACAATATATGTTCATTGTTGTTTCTGTTCCTTGTTTGTCTGGCTGAAACCATCATTGTGTCTAAGGTCACTGCTAATTTCCCTGACGTCCTCATAGACCAAGAGAAACTAGGAGTGGAATAAAAGTTTCGAGAGGTCAAGAGTTTGGTCATTCATCACATTCTGACCAAACAAAACATGATGAGGTATGAGCTAACCGCCCTGCAGAGCTGAGCTCCAACTTCAATCTCACACCTGATCCCAGTAAGTAGGCTTTCAGGGTCCTGTGAATATGAGTCAGGTGTGTCAGATTGGTACAAGGAACAAGATTGGACACCGCTGCCTTATATGATATATAAACATTGGAGTAATGTTATATCCTGAGAGTGGACCACCATACAACTAACATAGAAGTGGTGGAGGCCCTTTTTAGATGGATAGCATAGAAGGTGACACTGACACTGACCTTGTTGCTCCTGTGTTCATTTTAGAGGTTAACTGGTCAACTATGGCATGTCTTACTCTGTACCACGTATACAAGTCATGGCATCAGTGGCCTGTGGGGCACCACTGTTATGCCATTGGGAGACATTCAATGTTTGAGAAGTCCATTCTTGGTAATCATTCACTACTGCAGTGCTAGAACATCCCACAAGGTTAGAGGATTCCTAGGTGCTTCCACTCTTGGTATCCTATTATCCTTCTCTTTTGGTAACATCATGTTCTTTGCCGTTGATGATCCAAACCAGTGGTGGCCATAATATTCTGATATGACTGTGTAGGTGTCTCTTTGAGTTGTGTATAGGATCTCTTTGTTTGTGGGGGTGATGGACAGTTTTAATATCATTTAGGCTCATTATGGCCTATAGTTTGTCTAACTGAGGAGGTGACGCTTATAGATTTGCCTGGCTTTCAACCATCAACGTTAGCAGATAGTATGTCTAATGATAGATCAGAGGTATAGCCTGAAGCCATTGTGATGGAAGTGTCTGTTCAGAGCATACTTATTAAACAATAAATGCTGTTAAATCATCAGATTTCAGTCCAAATGAAAGTTCTTCTGCTTGCATGTCCACATGTCTTTTGTAACCATATACCTTTATATACAACCACAAGCCATGAGTGCTGGCTCTGTTCCTGGAAGTATGTATTTTTCCCGTCAGTCAGATATGCTGTTTAACTTGTATAAGAAACAAGTCGTAGACTTGGGAGTGTGCTCTGCCCAACAATAACTGGTAACCAACAGCTGTTCCATGATAGCATGTGTGCAGTATGGCAGTCCAACGTGACTGTAAATGTGCTTTCTGATGCAGTATTTCATCATAAAAATAATATGAACCATGATACTAGTATTAGTCATTACTCAAGTGTTGTCATAAAGCTTATAAATGTTCTTAAAGACGTTGTCAAAGATAGTCCACTCTGACACATTTTTGTTGTTATTTTTATATGAGGATCATTACGATTCTTAATAGTCACAATTACGACTGATTTATTTAACATTAAAAGTGGGCTTTTTGAAGCTGAAGCTACAACGTGTTAAAAAAAGGTTGCGCCACAGATGTGCGTCATTGTGGTTACACTGAGAAGCATAAAAGCTTCTGCAAAACAGACAGTGCAAGACAAACAGTTTGCAGTTCACACACACCAGTTTCACTCTGTTTCACGCTCACAACCAGATAGGTAAGTACAAATATATTTTGTCTCTAGGGCTTATTATAGACTTTAGGACTTTACTGCATAATGAATATGCTTTTATCAAATTAATTTTAGCCGATGGTCTTATATCATGTCAAATTCTCTGAAGTTGCCTCTAAATTCTTATTACGAAATGAACATAAATGTTTTGTTTTCAGATATCAGAGAAAATGGAAAATATGACTACATTATTGATCCCAATGGCCATAGGAACAACCACAGCAGTAAGTAGAATCTTAAATTTAGAAAACAATCAGTGCATGATGGGAAGTGGCAGATGAATGCAGACTTATTTATATCTCTGAAACCTCTAAGTTTATTTATGTAAAACTGAGACAACCAATATGTCTGCCATCAGTGATAAATTGCAGTCAGTCTGTGATATTATTTATTTTTTTTGTTGCTGAGCTTTTCTCCTCTTTCTCACCATAGGATGATTATGGGAGTGGTTCTACCACTGACGATTACACTGACTTGGATTCCTATTGTGACAAGGGCATAGTGCGAAACTTTCGCAAGTACTATGAACCCCCCCTCTACTGGCTGATTGTCTTAATGGGCTCTGTGGGCAACCTACTGGTGATCTGGATCTACACAAACTTTAAGAACCGCCTGAAGACCATGACGGATGTGTACCTGCTGAACCTAGCCATAGCAGATCTGCTCTTCCTGTGCACACTGCCTTTCTGGGCAGCCGATGCCATCAGCGGATGGACCTTTGGCTGGCATCTGTGCAAAGGCATGTCAGCACTCTATAAGATCAACTTCTTCAGCAGCATGCTCCTGCTCACCTGCATCAGTGTGGACCGCTACATTGTGATCGTACAGACCACCAGAGCGCAGAATTCGAAAGAGAAGCGCCTTTCCTACAGCAAGCTGATCTGTGTCTTTGTGTGGCTGCTGGCCGTGGTGCTGAGCATTCCAGAGTTTCTCTTTGCAAGCACCAAAGTGGACGCGGACGGCAACAGCTTCTGCACTATGATCTACTGGAACAACGAGAACAACCGCACCAAGATCCTGGTCCTAGCCCTCCAGATCAGCATGGGCTTCTGCATCCCACTGCTGGTGATGATTTACTGCTATGCCAACATCATCTACACCTTACTCAAGGCAAGGAACTTCGAGAAGCACAAGGCCATGCGCGTCATCCTGGCTGTGGTGGCTGTCTTTGTCCTGTCTCAGCTGCCCTACAATAGCATGCTGGTAGTGGAGGCGGCACAGGCTGCTAACACGACCATCACAGAATGCAACCAGGCTCAGAATGTTGACATTGCCATTCAGATCATGAAGAGCGTGGCCTACACCCACAGTTGCCTCAATCCATTACTGTACGCCTTTGTTGGAGTACGCTTCCGAAAGGACTTGGCCAAGCTGTTCTACAAGTATGGTTGTGTGCGATCTGGTCTAAAGCCCAACAAGTTCTCAAGCTCACTGCGCGCCTCTGTCATGTCAGATGCAGACAGCACAGTGGCTCTCTCGCTGTGAGATTTACCTCAGGACAGTTTTTTGTGCTTCTGCAATTAAATCTGTTGTTGATGTGCATCATCTGAACTGTGACTTTACGGTTGGAACTGCCAGTCAGAGAACCGCTGTAAGAACATCTCAAAGTCAAAATCTCAAAGTCATAAAGAATCCAAAGACACTGAGACAGTGCACAGCTTAATGGGATGAACTGGTCATGCCCAGGATGCTGTGATAATGTGAGGTTCTTAGCTATTTGCTGAACAATGTGAATGCTGAGCCCAGGTTGAAGTGTTACATGCCTAGAAACCATTTACAGGGTGTAAACGGACTGTTTGGAGACTATTCTGCTCTTTTTTGAATGTAAGGATATTTTCCATATCCAAGATAGCATTATTAATGTTATTATATTCAATACATGTGTAACACATACACACAGTCAAACTTTATGTATTCTCAAGAACAATGTACATAGTGTTTATTCTGTGTTCTTTGATGTGTGAAACCCTTGTTCAGGATGCAAAGGCCTGATGTTTTGGGGCAAGAAGTTTGTAAATGTCTTTCAGTATTGTCTCTTTTTAACCTCTGTTGTATTTGTATTTAGTGAATGCAAAACTGAGCCAGTTTTCATATATACTTGCTGCTTTTTTGTATCATCAGAATTAAATTTATTGTGTTTTTAAATTAAAACTAAGTTTTTGCAATTCTTACAGTGGAGTCCCAGTTTACGCACATGCGTGTGCGCACGCACACACACACACACACACACACACACACACACACACTCCTTTCTGTGAATTCTGGGGACATTACACAGACTTGCATTGATTTCCTGAAGACGTACTCAAACCTTAAATCCCTATCCTCAAAACATGTCTTCACCTTTACATTTCACTATTTATTAAGAAAGGTCCCCACAATGTGAGTGTTTAAACAAGGCTTGATCCTCACAACATGGCATAAACCTGGCACATACACACAAACACACTTTGGTTATACTGTACTAGTGAGGACATTCCATTCACCATGTATAATACTGAGTAAAAATAAACCTAAACCTAAACGTAACCTTAGCAAAGGTCAAAGCTTCTGCTCTTTACATTTTTCCACATGTAATAAAAATGGCACAATTCTTGTGAGGACAGGCAAATTGTCCCCACTTTTACAGATCCGACATGTATTCCTACCATTTTGAAGACTTTCAGTCCCCACCAGGGAGAAATACAAGGACAAACACCCACACATTGGGTATTATTTTATGTTTGGGGACATTATTCCTTTGACTTGGGTAATACTGCAGTTGAGTAATCTTACACCGACACCTAACCTTTACCTCAGTAACCAAAACACAGTCTTTGTCCTCTTTTAGCTTTAATTTAGTTATAAAAAAACAACACATTTCCACATGACCAGAAAAATGTCCCCATGTGCACAGACTTATATTCCTACCATTATGAAGACATTTGGTTTCCACAAAGATATAAATACCTAGATCACACAAAAACACATACAGACACAATGAACCCTGCACTAAAGTATACTAAAGAGAAACTTGAGAAAGTTGGCATCTGTAAGTTCACCATTGTTCATAAACAGAAGTACATGCCTCAGTGACATACAGAGCCAGCTTGTTTACTGATGTTTCGTGCAAAGCTCTGGCAGTCTGCCACAGACAGAGTAGCTCACACCACACACTGTGGTTAAAGAACCGTTATAAATGTGACGTACGCTGTCTTCCTGCTGGTCTCATACAGACCTTCTAACATTCAAAGCAGTTAAGAGACAGTTTCAGTTCAAGGATTCAGACTTCAAAGCTGACACAAAGCTGTATCATGCTTCCCAAACGACTCAAACTTCCTTGTCCAAGTCTAGCACCTTGGACAATGTGAGAGCTTTTTATTGCACATGCTGCATTGATTATAAACACTGTCATTTTAGAATATTATAACCGCCTTACTAATAGTGGGAACAACCACCCTTGGCTCAGATGATGCCAGCAAGGTGTATTTGGTACAGAAGGTATCTGGAGGCACTTGTGCCCATTCAAACTGTGGTGAGTTTATTGTTCTGTACCACTCTTCATTCCCATCTGGCATCAATGGGCCAGGAGCAGAACAGTTATGCTGTTGGGAGGCACTCTGTGTAGTACCTTCTCAGAACACCTTCACTACAGCAGCTCTAGAACATTCTGACACTCTACCACCCTTTGCTCAGTACCCTATTATCATGTCATTTTGGACACCAGTCATATTGCGTCCTTTTTAACTCATCTACCACTGACTGGTGTGCTCATTTATTTACACATCCAGCAAACCCTGTCACGTGGCATCTGTGATGTTCCAGGCCAAGTTCATTCCAAACAAGGGGTGGTCAAAATATTCTGAAATGACTGTCAGCCTCTATTTGAAACCTAGCTTGTACTTCCACTGGCCAGACTGAAGTCCATCTAAATTATAGATACATATTACATTACATTACATTACATTGCATTTAGCAGACGCTTTTATCCAAAGCGACTTACAATAGTGGGAAAGTACAAATGCATAAAAATACTAAAGTTAAATAATTAACATTTGGATATCGAGTGCTGAGTGCATATTAGTACTCATGGGGAGTATTTGGGATCACTAGAGCAGGTGCTCTTTGAAGAGCTCGGATTTTAGGAGTTTCTTGAACCCAGTGAGGGACACCTCTGCTCTAGTGGTGGTAGGCAGCTTGTTCCACCATCTGGGAACTACTGAGGAGAACAGTCTGGATTGCTTTGTGTGAATTTTAGGCAAAGCAAGGCGACGTTCAGTGGAGGAGCGCAGCAACCGGGCAGAGACATAAGCTTTTAATAGCGAGTGCAAATAAGAGGGAGCCTGCTCTGTCATCACCTTATAGGCGATCGTGCAGGCTTTGTGTTTGATCCGGGCAGCAATCGGAAGCCAGTGTAGCTCAATGAGTATCAGTGTCACTATAACCTTCCCGCCATAGCATCATCCCTGGCCTCATCTTTGTCCACGTACCTTATTTGTTTACGTTTCCCATGTGCTATCCTGTCACCACGTGCTTTTGTTTACGTTTTCCACGTGTCTTGTTCACGTCATGTCTCCACCTCAGTTATGTTATGTCATTGCACAGCCCTGCTGTTTCATTATCTGTCTTGATTGTTTGCTGTAAAGCCTACTTAGTGTCTGACAGTCCTCATCCGTCATTGTTTGTCACAGTCACTGTGTTTTTGAAGTAAAGGAACTTTGTAACAACCCATGTAGCATCCATCTTCTCCTGACCACAGCATTTCTGACAGTCACTGCTAGGTTGAGAGTGGACCACCAGCCAAAATGATCCAGACAAGAATGGTTTTGTAGTAGGGGTGTGCAATATTTCCCAAAAACTCATCACAATCTTTTTAATGCAATCAAGATCTGCTATTTGAATGATGAGCTTTCTTACACTTTTTGAGATAAACAAAAAGATGATGTAAAATGTAAACAGCAACAAAGTGTTCAAAGTTCAGCATTTAAAATTTTACAAGTTAAATAAAAGGACATAATGTCTAAATCTTTATGATTACCTTGATAAGCAAATCACAAACGTGTTGAAGATTGATGATGATATAAATTTGTCAAATCGCCCATCCCTACTCTGTGGCCTGAATCAACAGAATACAGGGTAGAGTATATATGCAGGAATACAGAACCTACAGTGAAGGTTTGTAATAAAATAGTTAGTAAGTGCATTTATGTACAGTAAGTTTATGTAAGTAAGAGTTTAATTTCCTGCCAAAAGGAGTATATACCAGCAGAACAAATTGTTCAGCTTCGGAGGAGTTGAGGTGAGATGTGATTGGATAAAAAAAAACCTCTCTCTCTGTCTCTCTCTCTCTCTCTCTCTCTCTCACACACACACACACACACACACACATACACAATATCACCTTCTCACGACAGGAAGTGGATTGGGGGTTCATAGTGACACTATGTTCTTTCCAGTACAGATACACACAAACCGACCGCACATTTCGTGTAGACTGAACATGAACTTTTTAAGTCTTGTGTACAAACAAATGACATGTTATACTTCATGAAATGTATGAATGCAGTGCATGACTGGAAGCACTCCATTATACATCCTATACAAACATATAAAAGGACCATAATAGTAAAGATTAATTATCTTAATCACCTCAACAACAATTCATTAGTAAATATGCAAACATTAAACAAATACACTCCTGGGCCACCAAAAATTTACTTATACAAGATCTTCTGGGCCAACATTTGCTAGTTAACTTTTAGGGGCATCCACAAATTAGAAAAAAAGTGTGACAGTATATAAAATGCAAAAAAAAAATGTGTTTACTTTTTTTATTGCAGACAGCATGAACACAATATATTTCATGTCTTGCGTGATCAACTTCATTTCAATTGTTAATATACATCAAGGCCTGCAAAACATTCCAAAAAAAGTTGGGACGGGGATCATTCAGGGCTAGTAATCAAGTAAGAAAAATAAATAGTGATGTGATTTCAAACAGATGATGTCAACATGATGAATGAAGTGTAAAACTTTGGTACACTTCAAATGTAATTATGACACACATACTCTCCAAAACAACCATATGTGGTGCCACAGCAATGACTTGGCAACACCCTAGCAACCACTCAGCAGGCACTTCGCAACAGCTTACCAACCACATAACAACCATGTAGCAACAGGCTAGCAACTGCCTAGCAATGAGAAATACTTTAGCTGTGCAACCGCTCTGTTTTCTTCAAAAAATGCACTTTTCTACAATAATAACTAGAAGTTCACCTAAAACCCTGAAGATACTTGTTTGCTCAGCCTGCTCTACACCTTTAGCCTGCTGCTGTGTTTCCTGCAGAGTATAACCTCATTCATTAATGGAGATTTCTAGAAAGAATGAATATTAAGATACCCATTTTATACTTTACACCTGCTAGTATGCTGACTGCTAATCTAAATATGACAGAAACCAGAGTTAACTTGCTAGTTAATGCTAGCTAATATGATTAACTAGCATATATATATATATATATATATATATATTTTTTTTTTTTTAACAGTGGAATGACTGGGGATTTTACACAGCAGGTTTTCATCTTAAATCAATGTGGCTACTGGCTAGTTAGATTATTGCCTATGACTTGTGCTCTGGGAGGTGAGAAAGCCCCTGATGTTTCTTTTCTTTTTTTGTGGCATGACACCAAATCAAAAAAAAATGTGGGCATGACATGGAATGTGGGCAGGTCATCTGAAGGACTAAAATTTGGCCAGTGTGTGAGATACATGGACTAACCCTGATAACTGACCCTTAGCGCTGGTTAACACATTCTCCTCTTTGCCTGGCAATAATTACAAGATTCGCAAAGTTATGATGTGGTTTCTTTCAGTCAATCAGATGCTAACATGCTAACAAGTGTTTTTTGGATGGTTCAGTCCAAAATAGATCTTTTTGCACTTGAATGAGTAGGCCTACCATTATGTTTGTAGAAAGGAAAACACTGCATTAAAGCATATTGAAACATATGTGAAACATGGTGATGGTAGTATCATGGTTTTGGTCTGTTTTGCTGCATCTGGTCAGGATGACTTTTCATCATTGGAACAATGAATTCTGAACTATCTCCTCTGTAGTCCACATAGCCCCCACCTGAAGCAGAAGGATTCCTATGTCCATATGCTCTTTTTGGACTTTTACATCCACTTTTAACACCATAATTCCCCACAACCTGGTCAACAAACTTGCAACACTTGAACCAAGCTCTTCACTCTGCTATTGGGGTCCTAGTCTTCCTGACAACAGGCAGTTTGTGAGGATCCACAATGTCTCCTCCTCCACCATAACTTTCAGCACTGGTTCCCCTCAGGGCTGTGAGCTGAGCTCCTTCCTTTTCACACTGGTCACATATGACTGCTCAACCAAACATCCAGGCTGTCATAATGTAACATTTGTGGATGATATAGCAGTGTTTGGATGCATCACAAACAGTGATGAATCTGGCTACAGGCAGGAGGTGCCGATATCTCCCCCACCCCCGACGGGGGTTGGTGTGGTGCGGACACTTCAGTGTTGAAGAAGGCAGGATGGGGCACACAAAACAGCATGCCTAACACCAGTACTGGGTTGAGGTGTGATGGACTAGGGAGCTCAGTCCTCACCTCTTTCCTCAGATGTGTGGTGGAGAGTGTTCTGTGCTCCCGCATCATCGTGTGGCATGGAAGCTGCTCTGCTTCAGAGAGGAAAGCTCTACAGATGATAGTGAAGGCTGCACACAGAACTGTTGGAGTCAGTCTACCCATCACCAGAGACATCTATACACACAGTAAATTTGCCAGTGTTAAATCAACACTATTAGAGTTAAATTAACACTGAGAGTGTTACATTTTGACACCCTCAGTGTTAATTTAACTCTAATAGTGTTGATTTAACACTGGCAGATTTACTGTCCATCCAGATGCAGTAAAAGGACCACCTGCATCATGAAGGACCCCACTCACCCAGCACACCCAGAAGCAGTCAGACTCTTAAACTCTCAAACCTTATCTGAACTCTACTGCACTGTCACTTTACACACACCAGTCACTTTAACCATGTTCACCATATTTATCTTTACTCCAGTTCTATACTTCTTTTTTCCCCTGAGACCAGGGGAACACAATTTCATTCCACCTTATGTATAACGTGTGTGAGTGACATTAAAGTCCATATAAAGTGTGTGGAGTGGTGGAACTGAGGTCATGGTGTGGGAATCTTTTTCAGCTCCTGATGAGCTGCTTTGCTTTGAAAAGTCAATGAATGCTTTGGAGTACAGGAGAATATTGAAGAAAGGCTTGCTGCCTTGTTTTCTACAGAGGAACGACCATCATCATCACGTTTTTGACTGGTCAGAGTCCAGATTTAAACCTTACAGAGAATATTAGTCACACATTAAACATAAACTTGCTTGGAAAGGTTTTACTCATCAACTGGTTGAAGCTGTCAACACTGAGTGGAACAATTTTGACTCTTCTTTCTATAGAAAGCTGTCTGCAAGTCGACTTACAAGGCTTCTACATCTGAAGGGATCAAAGTGGAATTCATTTATTTGCATAATTATTGCTAATGATTTATTGCCAAGATCACTGAAAGTTTAGCTGGTTTGTTATTCTGGGCTTGGCCCATTTTCACTTGGGAGTGTGCTCAACATTACATTTCAAAAGGACTTTCTTGGACACAGTATAAACTCACTGTCCACTTCATTATGTACACACACACACTGTAATTAAACTCATTGCTCTACAATTACAGACTGTAGTCCATCTATTTCTCTGCACACTTTGTAAGCATCCTTTCACTTGTTTTTCAGTAGTCAGGACCCCCACAGGAGTGGTGTATTGTGCTAGCATGAGTGGATCAGACATAGCAGAGCTGCTGAAGATTTTACACACTATATTAGCTCACTCTTCACTCCATTAGACACACCTACCTTGTTGGTCCGCCATGTAGTTTAATTAGGCCATCCTGTAGTCCTTCACTGATGATCACAGGATGCTCTTGGCTGGGAAGTTTTGGCTCATTCATTATTTTTACTCCAGGAGTGACACAGAAGTGTTTAAACAGGGTGAAATGAGACTTATAAAGTACACAGAGAAAAAGATGGACTACAGTCTGCAATTGTAGAACTAGAAAGTGCACCTGTATGATCAGTGGAGCTGATATAATGGACAGAGTGTATATACAAGGTTTGTGTACCTCATGGCATGCCAGTGAGTGTATAGTTGTAGGCTAATATTGTGCACTGTGCAGTGCTAGATTAAAAACGTGGCTGTAAATATAAAACCCTTGTACCAAAATGTTTGGTGAAATTAATGAGAGGCTGATACAAACTTGGACAAATTCCTGACTGTGTACTTACATTTCAAAGATCAAGGCTTAACAATATATCAATCCTTTCTTGATACGATATACAGTGTAACGTATTCACTATGTTTTCATTTTTATTTATAGATTTCCCTTGTTATTTGTCATGATTGGTGCTGTCCAGGGGATTATTCCACAAATCAGGATTTCTCCATAAGCAGGATAACTTTAGTCAAAACTGGAGGAATGTCCAATAAGAATGTTGCTCAGCTCTTCTCCTTTGAATAGGTTTGCCATTCTGGTCAAAGTAATAAGTAAAAAGTCCTGCTTTGTGAAATACCCCCAGGTATATAATTTATTCCAAATTCCTACATGACAACAAGTGTGCATCACCTTGTTTCAAAATTGTAAATCAATATTATAGGCACAAAACCAAAAAAGTGTTTGTTTTTAAGACTCTCTCTATGGGCATCAGCTTTTGAACGAATAACAAAAGGTAGCAACAGCTAACCAGTGTGTTAAAAGGTGTTAGTTTTGTGAAATCCGGTGGTAAAAGCAGCTTGTAGTTTCATGTTAGGTGTGAAAAGGTGCACCAAACACCAGGTTCCATCGACTGCTCAATTTCAGACAACAAAGTCTATAATAAACAAAGACTAAATCAAAAACTTTAATGGAGTGTTTCTATAGATATCAAAGTGATATTCTGTTTGTGTTATGCACCCCTCTCCAACTGATGATCAGGTAATCAACACTAGGGATGAGTGAGAACACGGTCCGTGTACATTCAGGCAGTTCCTTTTTCCGTTTGAAACAAAAAATGAAAAAACGAGAAAACCACTCGTTTTTTGTTTTTCGTTTTTTGAACCAAAACGAAAAATCAGATAACGAACCGTTTTCCGATTTCCCATTTTGTGCAGAAAACGAAAAATGGAAAAACGAATTTCAAGCGCTCATTTTCGATTTTGTTTTTCTTTTCATTGAAAAGAGGCATGAACAGGTGTTACGCCGAAATCTGTGACGGTCGACACGTGTGACCTTAGGAGACGCTATTTCGGTATTTCTCTTCACGTGCACGACGCGGCTTTAATTCTTTTCACAGCGTTTGGAAAGCTTAGCGATCAGCAACGCTCGTATTTACTTTTAATGTTCACGCAGATAATTAATTATGTTCGTAGACATGAATATCTGTAAAAACGTCCTCAGACTGAGGTTTTAATGCACACAACTCCATAAAGCTCGTGACTTAGTAAATAAAGACTGACGTGACTAACATTATATTCTGTAGTAACACATCTCTGACCTCTCTGTATCTCTCTCTCTATCTCTCTCTCTCTCTCTCTCTCTCTCTCTCTCTCTCTCTCTCTCTCTCACACACACACACACACACACACACACATACAGTACAACGCATTAGGGAAGCATATGTGAACAATTAAAAAACATTAAGTGAATCTGCCCCCTAATCTT
>BRDA01059347.1:0-16092 GCA_036984385.1 Crenuchus spilurus
TTATTGCTACTTGTCCCAACTTTTTTGGGATTTGTTGACACTGTGAAATTTTGAATCAACATATTTCTCCTTTAAAATGTTACATTTACTCAGGTGTTATACCATGGAATGTACTGACATGTTTTTAATATATTTGTAATAATATTGATACTGATTGATGTTGTTTTTGTGAACATGGGTGGTGTAATATTGTGTGTGATGTTATGATGTGGAATTGATATCCAGAGGGTTTGTTTGTATGAAAACTAGATGGAATGTCCTCAATGTCTCAAATTTGTAATTTGCTGGTTTATTGTAAATTTGTTTGGTGAAAAGCTTTAATAAAGTTGATTTAAAAACTCCAATATCAGGTATTTCCAGCCATTTTCAAACCAATTGAAAAATGGTCAAACAGTAAGTTAATTTAGAGATTCTCAACCACGTTGTATTTTATTATTATGACTTGTATCTCATTATTATGACTTTTGTATCTCATTATTATGACTTTTGTATCTCATAATTATGACATATCTCACAATTATGATGTTGTATCTCATCACTTTTGTTTTCATGACTTTGCATTTTATTATTATTTTTTTGTATCTCATTATTAAGATATACTGGCTTTCTCAAGAAGTGGGCTTCCATAAGTACTCAGTTTGAGCAAGGTTTTTAGTTCACGTGAAACATCAAATTTGTCATGTAAACACAAATTCTAACTTTTGCTACTTTTTCTAATTCTGCATGTGGAGAGTTTATTATTGAGATGAATCACAAGCTAGAATCATAAACACAGAAATGTGCACCCCCCCCATTCATTCATTGCTATATTACATCTAAAACTTTTTGTAAGAACACCCTGACTGACCCTGACTGTGTACAGTCATTAACTGCTATGGCAAGGATTACTCAGTGTAAAGCTGATTTCTCTTCTCTATTGTATCTACAGTCTACAGTCATTTCAAAGCAATCACTGTCTTTTTTGTTCAGTTCTGATACTCCCTAGCTTTCTAACCAATCTTATCCCTTTATCCATCTCTTCCTCAGTCACTTCCCACTTTCTATGTTAATCCTAAAGCCTTGATATGGACATATTCTTTCTAATTTGAATCAAGCCTATTTCTTGGGTTAGTCATTTCAATGAGATGTGGCAAGAAAGTTACTAACAATCCTGAGTATAAACAATAAAAAGCCAACATGAAGTTATCCCAGTAGCAGCTGCACCACATAACATGCAATTTCACTGAAGCTAAGCAGGTCTGGCTCTGGTTAGTACTTGGATGGGAGAGCTCTGAGATAAAGTCTGCTGGAAGTGGTGTCGGTGAACAACAGGAGGCATTATTCCTGTGGATCCCAATGCTCCAGTGCAGTGACAGAGGAAACTGTACTGTATAAATATCTCAGTCTTTCAGATGAAACTGAAAGGTCCTAGTTATCCTGGGGATGTTACGTTGATGTCCTGGTTAAACACAGTAGTGAAGTACATTTACTTGAGTACGGTACTTAAGTACATTTTTGAGTATTTTTTCTTTACTTGAGTATATATTTTTTGGTGAACTTATGACTTTCACTCCACTACATTTCAAAGAAAATGGCAGTTAAAATTGTGTATGTGTGAGCTTGAGTGAAATTAAATAACAGATGGAAAGAACTGTCCAAAAGTTCATAATAGCTCTTTGTGTAACCAGAAATCACAAGGTGATGAAAAAAATGTTAACAAAGAGGATCAGAGGAGAGAAGAGTGTTCAGGAGGGTCAAGAATGGAAATGAGTAAGTAAAAGTCAGGGTTTTTTTTTTTTGCTATTAAATATTCTTGACTGGGATATAAAACTTATAAAAGAACTAATAAAACACTCATGTTACCATATTATTAATGACTTTAAGATAAATAGCAATACTGATAATAAATCCCTTATAAACAAAATGCTAAGTTGTACACTCATAGTTGTTTTTCCATTCGCTTGAAACGTGTGACAGACATATATTTTGGGCTATTTTAAGCGTCTGAAGGGCGGGTGTTAGACTGACTTAAGGCTGGATATTTTTGTTGGACCTGGCAACCCTGTCTGCAGCCATTCTCGCGCACACACACAGACAGTGACTGACTGATCTGTCTGTGCTTGGCTTCATGCTCACTGCTCTGTTCAGTACTCCTTAGGTTTTCTTCAGCTCGCCTCTATTTCAGTTTGTATGATATTTAAAGTTACTTGGTGAACTGGCTTTGTAACGTACGTGGTGCATTTGACATGACAGAGCTGAAAACGGCTCGTGTCACGTTGGTCACTGCCTCCACTCCGGTCTGTTTTTTTTTTTTTTAACCGTCTGCTTTCTCTTAGTTTGGCTGGTGATATAAAGTCAGTTGGTAAACTTTGATTGGATACAGATCATTTACATGGTTGAACACATACAGATACAGATAATGGTGTACTCGCTCATCCCTACTGAAGCTTTACAGGTGGTGTAGACTTTTTGTTGCAGAGTGGTTCTACATGTCAATACATCATCAGGTGGTTTCAGCAAGTTACAAGGTTCTGTAAAAGCACTCAAAACAATACAGCAATGTACCAATATTAGAAAATATAATTTGCAGTTTTGAATACTTAAGTATTTTTAAATGCATGTACTTTTGAATACTTAAGTATTTTCAAAAGTAAGTACTTCAGTACTTTAACTTGAGTAAACTTTTAACAGAAACTTTTACTTGTAGTTGAGTAAATTTTGACCAGGAGTATCAATACTTTTACCTAAGTACTAGAGTTGAGTACTTTGTCCATAACTGGTTAAACGTTCCTCTCCTAATCATCTCTATCTTGATAAACTGACTCAGTCTCTCCCCAATTCTCTGTCTAACAGTAGGGTGACCAGACGTCCTCTTTTACCTAGACATGTCCTCTTTTTGAGACTTAAAAAGAATGTCCGGCGGGGAATTTCACATATGTCCAGGACTTTGTTGTACTCGAGAACTGTTTCGTTCACAAACTAGTCTCGCCTTCCTCCTATTCCGTTTGGTTCGCTTGAGTGAGATGTTACGCTATATTAAATGGAGATCTAGCTGAAATCCAAGCCGGTTTCCCTTTAGGCTGCCACAAGCTCATGATTGGCTCTGCCGTGTCTTGCTAACGTGTGATTGGCCGTCGCCATTGTCACTCCCTCAAATGGAGTCTGGACTGCAATTTGGCCGGCAGTCCATTTTCTTCTGTAAATTATTAACATGTTGAGCGTTTGTTTTGTCTGTGTCACATCAGCTTTTTAATATTTAGTATTTTAATATCAGCGGCTTCATATTAAAATTAATTCATATTTACATTTGAGTGTGTGTCTGTGTGCGTGTGTCTACCAGTCTGTGATAAGCCATCTATTTACATGCCTAAGTGTAACTATTATCAAAATAATTCAGAATTTCTACTTATTTTTACAAAAAAAATGAGGTATAATTCTGTGTAAATAAGATCTATTGACCATACAGTCCAAACATATGTGTAACATTGGTGATAATGAGCTGAAGTGAAGTTGAATGAAAATTGTTGGGTGATAATTTTATGCTACATGCTTTTAACAGTTTATTATTTATAAATATGTAATAATGTATTAATATTTTATTAATGATTAATATTAATTTATATTATTTTATTATTCATAATAACGTTTAATAGTTATTATTAGTATATTATTAATAGTAACTAGTAATTATTAATAAAATAAAAATCATAATTTGTCAATATTTATTTATAATTAATAATAATAAAATTTGTGTTCAAGCAACAAAAAAAATTTATTTGAACATGTAATACATTATATGCCCCCAACTCCCCCCCCAACCCTGCTCCCTCATGCCCCCCCCCCCCATCACCGCTAAGGTGTCCTCTTTTTCATCACCTCAGATCTGGTCACCCTACGACTAAAGTGTGCTGAGAGTTGTGACGATGGCAGTCTGGTGGTCAGCATTCGCCACTGTCAGAATTCCCAGAATGCACCGCGCAACCGGCAGCATCCGGTTCACCATTTTCTCTTGTTTATGTCTGTGCCAGCTATGCTACATACACTGCTTACAACTTTATTTGGTAAGTAAATTCTTACGTGATATCTACTAGCTTTTGTAACTATATGCAGATATTTATTTGGATATTAAACATCATATCTTGTTGTGTCAACTTGTATTTTCAATTTATGGAGTGGGTTTTTAGTGTTAACACGTTGTTGCAAGCTATCGTGTTGCATGCTATCAATACTAAGCTACACTACTAGCGCAGTTAGCACAGACATAAACAAGAGAAAATGGTGAACCGGATGTTGCCGGTTGCGCAGTGCATTCTGGGAATTGTGAAAGTGGCGAATGTCTTAGATTTGAGTGGAGTTTTCATGTTCTCTATGTCTAGGGTGACCATATTTTCATTTGGGAAAACCAGGACTCCTTGGAGCGGGGGGGGCTTGCACTCACCTAACATAGGCCCACATAAACCTACAATAACATGATATTTACAGTTGGTTTATTAAAAATGCTTTTCAGTAAAAGTCAACAACAAAAATTTCAATAACATGATAATTTTATTCAAAATGCATTTATTCAAAATGCTTAAGTTAACATTTCCTGTAATGAATGAATAGCACAATGAAATAAATAATGTCTCATCTAAACATTCCTCACTTATCAACAAAAGTTAACAATAACTCTCAACTCCAAATAACACATGATAGTCAGTTACCCTCAGTAACGAACGAAATATTGTCTGTTCTGTAGGCTATTGGGAAAAAAATTAATTAACAAATGACACACAATAACAATAACACACTGTGCACAAGGCTTCCCATTTGTCTCGACCCAGTCTGAAAGCAGGGAAACTCTTTTGTAAATCGTCGGTAAACATACACTTGCGCTTCGGCATGTTGCTTGCGTACTGACAGACACGCTGCCCTCAGAACAGGGCTGCCCTCACTGACGGGGCTCAGGGATTACATCACACGCAGCGCCGTGAGCAGTGCCCTAGTGCCTGTAAATTTATATTTTAATGGTCCAATGAAGATAATTTAAAAACCAGGACATTTACTCACTTTTTTAAAAAAACCCGGGACGCCCGGGACAGGACGTGAAATACGGACATGTCCCGGGAAATACAGACGTTTGGTCACCCTAACTATGTCTCTACAAGTGTGTCCCCTGGTTAGTTGATCTTATAGCTTATATAAATTGAGAATCTCACATTATTAGAAGTAAATTACTATTAAAACTGTAACATTAAAACATATAAAAGATGCACTAGTAGTAGAGGGAGGTGCTGATTGCTAGTCTTCAGCTGTCCGTCTCCTCATGATGGTAGGTGACACATGAATTCTTCTGACTGCAATTAAATTCATTCCAGCAGGTAATCTGGTGATTAGCTCCAAGGCTGCTTATGTGAGTTACACTGACTGACACCAGGCCTTTCTGCTTTGACTCTGTTTATTCTTACTGGATAATAAGTATGTGCTAAGGATGCAAAGGGCAAATGTAATCCACATCTTTATAATCCAGTTACTGGCATCCTCTCTGATCCGGATTTACACTCTCTTACTGAAAGTCGGAGGGGTGATGTATCCAGCCACTGAAGTGCATGTATGTAAAATTCTTCATGAGATTTAATAGCATGCCTTTCTCGCTAGAATATTAAAGTCAGAATCAAGCACTACAGTCTTTTTGCATATGTGTCAAATGTGGGCTTGTCCTAACTGAATGTCAGTCATATGGAAGGTTGGATGGCTGGATGGACTACATTATTATACAGATACATACATTGAATGAAAGAGTTATAATACAAATATAATAACATTACCCTGAAACATGTACAATTGTGCTTGAAAGATTTTGAACTGAAAGTAGTAAAAAAGAACCTAAATAAAACAAATGAGACAAATATGTTAGACTTGGTCATTTATTTATTGAGGAAAATGATCCAACATTTCATTTCAAAGTATGTGAGGCTTTAGGATTATTAGATCATTTGAAGATGAAATTTGAGTCAGGTGTTGTCAGTCAATGGGATGACAATTAGGTGTGAGTGTGTGCTCTGTTTTCTTTAAAGAACAGGGATCTAGCAAAGTCTGATCTTCACAACACGTGTGAAAGTGTATCATGGCACAAACAAACAAGATTTGTAAGGAGCTCAGAAAAAAGAGTTGTTGATGCTCATCAGGCTGGAAGAGGTTACAAAACCTCTTTAACAGTTCCTTACTACAGCTGAGCTGAATAAGTCTACTGCTGAATGTGCTCTGCTCTCTGACTAGGAGGTCATTGAGGGTGTGTTATGTGTTGTCCAGGATAGCAGTGAGTTTCCTAAGTGACCTACTATCCCTCACCCCTTTATATACTCAATTTCCCAAATAGCACTGAGTCACACAGACTGTGGCTGTAAATGAGTTGCACTACAGTGCTTTCATGTGTTTCAGGATGTGTGTTTGCTTTCAGAAGTTCACCAGAGGTCTGTTTTGTAGCTCTGACTGTGGTTTTATGAAAGCTTCAGTAACTGCTTCAAGGAAATGAGTCCAAAACAAAGTTCTTCTGTTTATAGAGCTGGTTTGTGGACTTTGGCCAAATCAAATCATCACCACTTGTAGTGAAGACAGATATTCTTCTCTCAGCAGAGGGCACTAAAGGACAGCTTGTGCAGCATTTTAATTTTGCATAGTTTAGGTATGTGCTGTAGGGGTCGCTATTGTCACATTCTATCTTTCTTCATGTATATACACTCACTGGTCACTTAATTAGGTACACATACCTTATATATACACTCTTTGTACATTTTAGCTCTACTGACCATATAGGTGCTTGTTCTTCAGTAGTCAGGGCCCTCACATGATCACCAAAGAGCAAGTATTATTTCGTGGTGCTATGCAATGTCCACTCTATTAGATTCACATACCTTGTTGGTCCACCTTGTAGATGTAAAGTCAAAGACAGTAGCTCAGCACAGATTATGTTGGTCTTCTAGTCCTTCACTGGTGCCACTGTTGGCTGGTTGGTGCACTATTTTGACCACCACCATGTCAGTGTCACTGCAGTGCTGAAAATGATCACACAGCTCTGTGGTGGTCTTGTGGGGACCCTAGACATTGAAGAACAGCATGGACAAAGTATACAGACAAACAGATAGACTACAGTCTGTACAAAGTGCAACTATATGGTCAGTGGTGCTAAAATGGACAAGGAGTTTACAGGGAGGTGGACATAATATTCTGATAAGAGTTGTTCCACGGAAAATGATATTTTAACAAAGCTGACTCCGGCTGGGGTACAAGAAAAATAAAATCACAGCCATTCAATGATATCTGAAATGAAATTACTGTTATTCATTGTGGTCAATTTGATCTTTTGTGTACCATTATCACCACATTATTTTTCTACACTGTGCACAGGTTCCCATCGTGAGGAAGCTCAGATCACACAATGTTCTTTGCTGGCAAGAATGTGAGTAAGCCTCTAATTATATGAAGGGTGTTGAATAGAATGAGACTATAATGTAACATGCTAGAAGTGTCTGTATGAGCTCACAATGACTGTCTCTACTGCAAAGATTCATATATAACATAATTATATTGTAAGTCAAGCCTGAGGCAGGTGCGTTTGAGAGAAGATTTTAACAGAGCATTGTCATGACTTATATATAGAGTCAAATAATAATAATAACACGATAAGAGTAATAATAAAAATGTTAATAGAAACAGTGATACAGGGTATATTCAGACGCAGCTGAAGTCAGAAAGAGAAGAAGTAGAGTTCAGCAATGCTGCCAAATTTGAACAAGGCTTCCCAACTAAAACAAATGCAAACAGGGGCTACTTATACAGACACTGATTACAACCTGATAGGTAACAGGTGCAGGTGATTATTAGCATCTACAGACAGGTGTGGGTGGGCAATGACAGGTGTTTGGGGCCGAGCCAGAATGGAACTGTATGGAGCAGTGTGAAGCAACAGTGCTGAGGCTTCAAGGGTGGATCAGAGTTAAGCAGTCATCTGACTAAACCTCAAGTCAAGTTTGCTTGTTGAAAAACGTCAATTTACTTCAATAGACAAGGTCAAAGAAATGGGAAAAAACGAATAATCTTAACATTAACAGTGTTAATTTTATGAAGCCTGGAAGCCTGAACCGGTAACTTACCTGCCAGCTAATACTAACCTTGTAAAGCCTGAAGCATCAAATAATTGTCAAAAAACTCAAATCCTTAGAAACTGGTGTGTCTATTACAAGTGGGGACATTACAAGTGATGGGGAGAGTCAACAAATGGGTGGGTCAAGATACACACACACACACACACACACACACACAGACACACACACACACATACATATACATATACACATATTTATACACACACACACGCACGCACGCACGCACACACACACACAATCGTGTCAATATCATGTCACTCGCGACAAAACTTAGACACTCATTATTATTGCTGTAAATGAAAGATAACAGTCTCAGATATCTATTGTAGTACATATTTTGATCAAAAACAAAACTTAAATTCACAAAAAAGTTGTTTTGAAAAAAACAAAAAAAAGAATGACTTTGACCTGATTTTCCCTGGCGGGGTTTTATATATATATATATATATATATGAGACTATTGAGTTCTGTTAGCATTGGCAGCCTCATAGCTCCAGTTCTAAACTAAAAAAGCTAAATTTGGACTCAACATGTCTTGGCTGATTGACTACACCTGGGGTAAGTGGAGAAATATGTAAATACAATTTCTGGGTGAACCTCTAAATGAGAATTGTCACATACAATCATTTCAAGATTAAATCCATAAAATTCTAATGTTTTATAAATGAGGTCCCAGAGCTCCACAACTCCATCAAATCCCATCTAAGAACTCCTTTTTTCCCAGGATGACATGTCAGCATCCAGATAGAGATTTTCTCTTTACTGTTTGCAGTTGAGAAATTGGGTTCAGAAATTGACAATTGTCATTTTAATGAGGCCAAAGAGAGTCAGTGTGGCTATTACATTTACCATTCATTGGAAGTATGGGAGAGAGCAAAGTTCATAGCTAGAGGTTTTGAAAGGATTATTGTCCTCCATGGTACAAGGATCATGACTTGAAGGGAGTGCAATGACATTGACAGCTTGTTTGAACTCATTCACACTCTCTAAATAATAGACTAGTCTAGCCTGGCTTTCTCTTCGGAAATGAGTCTGCTTGTCATGGACTGGAGTGGTTCTGTGTTGGCCATGGTTCCTGACCCCCAGAACATTCTTTATTTAGTAAGGTCATGTGTGGGTTCGGATTTTTGAGGTCACTTTGGGACTGAAGGGTGAAAAAAGGCTGACAACAATGTCAGAAAGAAGAACTTAACACAATTCCTGCAAGACAACAAAGCCTTGTCAAAATGGCTTTAGTGCTCAAAGCTGCAGAGATGTGAAAGCTCCAGACTGCACTATGAGTCACACAATTAAGACCCTTAAGACCCTTATTTAAATGTAACTTGCAGGCATTGCTGAGTGGAATTAGAACATGGCTAAGAAAATACAACAAAAACACTGAGCAAAAGAATTTGCTTATAGTAATGTAGTGTATAAATACTACAGTCTAAGGTATGATATTATATATCCAAATGTTTGTGGACACCACTTCTAATGAATGCATTCAGCTACTTTAAGTTGACACAGATGTACAAATACGCACACAGCTAATATAGTCCCTGTAGAAAAGTCCTGCCAATAGAATAGGACTTAACATTAACCTGCTGGCACCATGCCTAATGTCAGGCATGGGCTAGAAGGATATAAAGCCCACCAGCATTGAGTTGTGGAGCAGTGGAGCTGTGTTCTCTGAACTGATGATGCTCTATCCAATGCATTTGGGGGCAGCCATAGTTCAGAAAAGTAGGCTTGAGACTGAGTTTGTTGGTTTTTGACAAACTGAAGTGCCCTTGAATATGGCACCTAAACCCCAACTGCTCCATGGATGTATCTCTTCTTCTTTCTACTGTTGGGTTAAGTTGGGTCACTAAAGCTTCTGTTATGGGGGGGTGCTTTTTGTAAGAAAGTGGACCTGTTTTGGGGAAAGGCGAGGCCCGAAGGGCCGAAGCCAGTGAGGCCGGGGTGCGGCCCCTGGAAGATGAAGCCTTTTTAGATCTCAGGTGCATTTTGGGCATTGGAGAGGGGTAATTCTTCATTATATTCCATATAGGACAAACTCTAATTTAAAGACATATAATATGACAAATGGCAATAATATACAACATAAAACATGTTCATTTGTCCATGTTTGATAAATTTTGACGAGTAGCCTTATATTATCCCCTTAATAGTTCACATTCACATTGAGGTGATCATTTAAAGGGGTCCAGATGCAATGCTCTGGTTGGGGCCCAAGGGGCACACCTCCAGGGAACAGAGAAAAAATAGCATTTTTGAGGTGAAAAATGCTGATTTATAGTTTTTTGCCCATTTAGGTTCATCATAAGAAATTA
The DNA here is from genome assembly GCA_036984385.1 of Crenuchus spilurus. Classification (NCBI taxonomy): domain Eukaryota; kingdom Metazoa; phylum Chordata; class Actinopteri; order Characiformes; family Crenuchidae; genus Crenuchus; species Crenuchus spilurus. The sequence goes on from BRDA01059347.1 coordinate 10,436, forward strand.
AAGAAACATTTGAGATATTATAATTAGGTTTATTACAACTGTACATGTACCTAATGAGATATACTGGTATACCAATACACAATATTATATCTTTACTGCCACATGCATTGCTTGCATGTACAGAAGCAACATACATCTAGATGTTAACATATGATTTTGTCTGTGCAATACTGCAATCCAGTTTGGTTAGGGTGGACCTTTTTGGCTCTGTGGGGGGGGGGTGCGAATGCACCCCACGAACCCTCCTTGGATACGGGCCTGCTCTAGTTGCTGAATGTAGTCAAATCCTCAAGCAGTGCTCTTAAATCTAGTAGAAAGTCTTTCCTGGACATTAGAGAGTTACAGAATAAATTCTTTTAAAAATAATTCATTTGATAATTCATTTGATTCAATGAGCAGGTGTCCCAATACTTTTGTCCCTCCAGTGTGTCATGCAATATTTAACATTTTTGCATGAAAAATGACTGCTGAGCCTGACCATCTTACATTGTCACCGCCACACTGTGTTTTTTCATTGCTTCTCTATTTAGTGACACGGTGCTGTGGGCAATGCAGTGGTGAATGCAATGGCATGCTGTGATTAGATTATGTGCACAACAGTGAATGAATACCAACAACTCCTTGTAATTGTTCACGTCAGGCTTGTGTTACTAATGCTAAAAGACAGTGTTGTTTACGAGCTGTCGCTACTGAGCATTTGTGGAAGTGTGGCATTGACATAACCAGCATATCGGTAGTAGTGTGCTATCAACAGCTGTGCTGGAAAGCTTTTAGGGTTGATGGTTGGTATATTGGTGTGGACCTGACTGTATTGATCCTGCGTTGTCCCTCCTGGATTTGTGTTTCTGTAACCTGGCTGACTGTGACACCACACTGAGAGAGAGGGAGAGGGGGGAGGAGAGAGACAGATAGATAGACAGACAGACAGATAGATAGATAGACAGATAAATAGACAGGGAGAGGGCACATTTCAGTATAATGAGTTGAAATTTTCAAAGCCTGCACAGTAGTTGCAATGATTTGAGCCTTCAGAAACAGCTTTAAAGGGACCAAATCATTTATCTTTTAGAGGTTAAAGTCATATTTCAATGATGTTTTGAATATGTACAATTCACAAGCCAACTATGGTCAATAACCCATCTAAATTTGTAATTGTGATGTCTCAAAATACGTATTTCCAGCCTGGAGCAGTAGGCTGCAGTGTAACCAATCAAAACAGAAGTTGTTTACTTGTACCAGCCTTACCCAGATAGCAGACATTCTGGGGCTAAATAAGGCCCAATTAGGACATTTATGGGTCAGTTATGGCAAGTTTATTGTGAGCCCGGCTGTGAGCCCCGCTGCAGCAGTCATGTTTAAGGTCTGCTATGACACTTGAACTCTGGGACACATTTGGTCAACTCTGGGCCTGTATTTGGGTCAAATGTGGCCCAGAGATCAAGTGTCTCACACACACACACACACACACACACACACACACACACACACATATATATATATATATATATATATGTCATCTTTTTATTTAAATATTGATCACTGACTCATGACTGACCAATGAAGTACAGTAATATCATGGTCAGCAAACCATCTGTTTAACTGTGTGTGGTCCATTATGGCAATAGGAGCAAACTCTTAGGAAGGAAGGAAGGAACGTTACACTTATATAGCGCCTTTCTAGATACCCAAGGACGCTTTACAATCAACACACTCCATTTACACACACTCAACCACAAACACTTTTTTGTTTTTTTGCCATTGTGATTGCACACAGTGGAATTTGACCTCTGATTTTAACCCATCCATGTAGTGAAAAATACACTATAGAACACATTAGGCTGTGAGAACATATACCCGAAGCTGTGGGCACCCCTGTCCATTGTGCCCGGGGAGCAGTTGGTGGTTAGGTGCCTTGCTCAATGGCACTTCAGTTATGACCTGCCCAGTGACTGAACCAGTGACCTTCCAGTCACAAGACCAGATCCCGAACCACTAGACCACGACTGCCCCAAAGTGATTTATTTGATCAACCCTGATGGGACTTCCTACTCCAGCAGGATGTAGTACCTACCCATGGTGCCAAATTTATTATAAATAGATCTAAACTATAAATCATTTTGGGGCAGCAGTGGCCTGGTGGTTATGGATCTGGTATTGTGACCAGAAGGTCACTGGTTTGATGGCAGGTCATGACTGAAGTGCCCTTGAGTAAGGCACCTATCCCCCAACTGCTCCCTGGGTGCCATGGATAGGGCTGCCCACTGCTTCGGGCACATGTTCTCACAGCCCAATGTGTTCACTAGTCTGAATGAATAGGTAACGGATGGGTTAATTTCAGAGGTCAAATTTAATTCATCAAATTGGCAAAAATTTGAAGCTAATCTAATCTAAATGAGCATCTTCATAAAACTTGCCAGAAGATGGAAGCATGAAATGCTCTAAAATCTCATGATAGACAGCTGTGTTGACTTGATAAAACACCAGCAAATGACATGGCACAGGAAACTTTCACAGAAACTTTACTCTTCCTCCAGACTCTAGGAGTTTGATTTGCAAATTAAATGAAAACATTAATCTGAAAAGAGGACTTTGTACTGAGTAACAGTCCAGTTCTTTGTCTCCTTAGTCCAGGTAAGACACTTCTGATGTCTCTGGTTCAGGAGTGTTGATATTAGGAATGTGGCATTTGTAGCTCAGAGATACACAGTATTTATACTATTTATAGTCATTTACTCAAACTCACAATCACATATTTTAATAATTTGAGATTTGAAATATGTCACAGTGTGGCAGTTCACATTTTTTAAATTAAATAATAAATTTTTTTCCACTATATTCTCAGTTTTTGATGTATGACTATACCCTCAGACAAATGTAAGGGAAAACAGATCCAATGGTATGTGACATTAAGCCTAATTGGAAACTACATAAATTTGCATATATAAAATGTTTACTTCCTGGCAGATTTTTTAAAGGATTTGAAACAAAAAGTTCGCCATCCTGAACTAACCTCGTTTTCACTTATTTTTTTGTTTCCATGGCAACAAGAGCCCATGGGTAGACAATGTTCACAACTTCAGTGCAACAAGCCATGACAGTGTTGGGAGGCCTTAACCGCTGTATGCTTCAGAACAGCGAGCGTGCAGCTTCAATGATTAGAGTATTCATGACCTTCCTCCAAGGATGGGACAACCTGTCCCATAATATCAGGCTGGGCTGAGGTTGTTGCAGTGCTTCATTTGATTCCGTAAACACCGTCAACAGGGGAACAGGATCACTTCTTATGAACGGAAGATAAGTCAGTAGGAAAAATGACAAAGTGAACTTACTGTTGCTTTCACATCCGAAACCCGTAACTCCATTTATTTTAGTATTTTATTTTGTGGACCTTTGAAAAAGACCAGAAGCCATTTATATCCTGACATTTCAGAATGAACTGACCAGTAAAAATGAACTAAATTTACCTCATATAAATCTGACTCTGTGTTAAAGTTGTTTCAATGTATTGTCGTTGCACTACTTGGACAAAAGTATTGGGACACTTTGTTTCTTCTGAAATCAAGGATATTACAAACAACGTTGGCCTGGTTTAAGAACATATACAGAAAAGGCGTTCTACTCTATTTTCAACAATTGCTGTGAGGATTTGATTGCATTCAGCCAATCAAGTCAGGATGTTGCATGATAATCACCCAGCTCATCCACAACTCCTCCAAGTCATCCAAAAAAGGATGTTATGTAATAACAGAACATAACTCTGCCTCTCATTCATTCATGCCCTAGATAAACCCATCCGTTCTACCTACCCTTCATGATGAAAACTTCTATTGCATCCACTTCTCACTCATTTGTCATTCAAAAGTGGGTGCTAGGCTCCAAAAGCCAGTCAGAAGTCCCGCCAAACTTATCAAGTTTCCCCTCCCCTTTCTGATTATCATTATGTGGTCCATTCCTAGCAAACATATATGGTGGATCAGAGAACACTGCTCCACAGCTCAATGCTGGGGGGCTTTATACACCTCTAGCCCATATCTGGTATTAGACATGGTGCCAACAGGTTCATTAGTCCTATTCTACCAGCAGTACTTCTCTACAGGGACTACACAAGCTGTGTGTGCATTTATGTTAACTTAAAGTAGCTGAATGCATTCATTAAAAGGGGTGTCCACAACCTTTTGGACATATCGTGTAGATATGAATAGACAGTGATAAAAATGTACAGTTTGCATGGCAGAAATATAACAGAAAGATGCTCACAGATGTTCATTTGTGCTGCTAGAAAATATGGATACACTTGAAAATCACAATATTATGTTTTGTGACACTGTTTCAATTCTCTGAACTGATTTGTATATATTGTGTTACTGTATCACAGTATATAAATACATTGAATCATCAGCCCTGTATCATGATACACAACACCAGGTTCTTACCAATACACAGCACAAATGTTAATAAGACCTTTACTATCACATAACGAACCACACTGTCTTCTCACTAACACACCAGCATGAACCTCCATCTATTCCTGTCTCATCACCTGACCTCCCTCTCTCTCATCCCATATTCCTTTTCAAATTCACTTTTCAAAGCATACATCATTATCTATCTCATCCTGGGTAAAGCAGCAAGATTTCTCTCTCGGGCTCTAAATCTGGAAAAAATGCCATGCAAAGCCACGATATACAACTTACAGCATTATCAATGACGCTATGATACAGTAGACCTTAGTTTTTTGTCATTAATCTGTTCTAAAGTGTTTGACAATAACCAAAATGGATGATAACTAAAGCAATATTTCCCATAACAAATAATGTAAATCTAATTAATCTGTTCCAGACACTTCAAAATATTAACAAAAATACATTTTATATAGAATAACTATAATTTTACACACAGAACACAATGACAAATACAAAAGACTAATGAAATGGATAAATGAACATTTACCATTACTGTTACATGTTTATGCTCGTTTTTAGAGTGTGCCAGTGTGGTGCAGCCAGCACCTTTGTTTTGTACAACCGTTCTGGAAGTTCTCTGCAGCAGTTTTTGCTCCCGTGTTCAGGCGGTAGAGCTTTATGCCATTGCTTTAGTGTGACGTGTTTTAGTTTGTTGAGTGTTATTTATTTATTTTATTGATAAAACTCTTTAGCTTCTATCTGCTCTGCACTTGGTTACACTCATAAGTCTGGGTACAGTTCCATGACATCATCTTGGCATATGGAAATGTGTCCAGGTATGTATGTTTCTGGCAAACTCAATAAACAAGCACAAAAAAAAAACACTGGAATAACAATGTAAATGTTTTGGATGAATACGTGGGGTGATGATCACTCAGTGAGAAACAAAACCAGAATAAACAGTGAACACGTGGGTGAGCGATAAACGTATTGGTGGATGCTTTGTATTCATGAAATTGGAGGCGAGTCACGTGGGCATGGCAATGACAATTGGGCTGATGAATGATAGCTGGGATAAAATTTCCCAGAAAAAAGTCGACAATAAGCGAATTTTACGATAACCAGGGCAACCGATAATTGAGGTACCACCGTGTGTGTGTGTGTGTGTGTGTGTGTGTGTGGGCATGTATGTATATACAAACCAGATTCCAAAAAAGTTGGGACACTAAACAAATTGTGAATAAAAACTGAATG
>BRDA01059353.1:8049-34824 GCA_036984385.1 Crenuchus spilurus
CTATCCACCCAGAGATTTATGACTAACCCATTGTGGCTAAGGGGCTTAAAACTTTCTTAGCCACATAAGGATTTGACTAGCCACAGATTTAACAGCTACCTGTGGCGAAGACAGTTAGCCACACTTAGCCAATCTTAGCCACAGGCACTTACATGTACATATCAGAAATCCATTGGTGTAATGTATTTCTGATCATATTTACAGATATTTACTCTCTGTAGGGCAAATAAGTGATAAAAATGGAAAATATAGAGCAACAATTGAATTCAAAATAAAAAATTTCCAATGTGTACAGCTCTTTGTCGACTTGTTCGTTATTCCAGAGACAGTCTATCACAAGCCTGGGAATAACAGTAAAAATACTGTCAATGAACGCACAGAATTATGGGATACTATAATTTTCTATGCGCGAAACTTCTCAACCAATCAGTATTTAGAGACCCACCTATCTCATTAATTATTTCGCGGTTATTTTCCTGACGACGTTGCTTCGGGCTATTTCGGGTGTTTACGGAGCAGCAGATAAACTCAAGATGGCGGACAGCTCGCGGAGTATTGCCGGATTTTGTGATTTTCGTGGCGATGTGAATTCGCCATGAGTTAGAAAATTGCTTTTAGCCAGCGTGCGTACTGATGACATGTTTTCCTCGCCACACGCTGTTTGAGTTCGCCACTGGCGACGTGGCGAGTGGCCAGCGCGAACCCTGCATTTGTCAAGCATCATGTTTCTCCTGAGAGGCAAAAACACTTGCTACATAAGCATACATGCTAACAACATTAGCGTTACCTACTTAGGAATGTTTGAGGAATGTTTGCTTATTTGCTGAGTGTTACAACAACAAATGTGTTTCTGTCTTTCATTTATATTGAATTTTACTCAATTTAACTAAAAACTTCTACCTGTTTACTTCTGTTAGATGTGAAAATGTGATTATGAAATGTAAATAAATAGAGTTGCAGCAACTATTAAAAGTTCCATAACTCTCCAATACTACATGGCAAACCGTTCAATTATGTAACTTTCAGTGTTTTCAATATAGCATACAGCCTGAGGAACTGAATCTGAATTCTAGATAATGAATCAAATTGTGCAGTGCAAATCTGACTCGCAAGCCAGCTGGCTTGGAAGCAAGAAGGCAGTAACCTTGCTAGCATAGCTACGCCAAAAGATTAGTCACAACAAAACAGTCAAAAAAGTGAACAGTCACAACAAAACCAGAATGCTAAACATGATATAAATCCCCTAAACTGCAAAGTAAGCAACACCAGCAAGCTTTTTGATAAAAAGTACCCAGACTTCTACAAACAGCTGAAAATGCAATAGCTTAGCCAAGTTAAGGGCAGCACTTTCTTAAAATATTTCACTAATCATCTGTTAAGAATTGTTGTTGGAGATGCTCTAATTACTTTTCTTGCCACGTGAACTCATAACAATGCTCACATTTTAAAAAATGTACTACCGTACTTTAAATGCTATTGTTCCACTTTATTAATTTTCAACCTAATAGTCAACTGAAGTGTTATTTATTGAGAGCTTCAGATTATTTTAAAAGGATAAAAAAGTAGTTTCTGGAATTCAGTTGTTACAATAGTGGGTTAGGTGCTCTTTTTAAGTGAAGCAGCTAGTCTATACAAAAAATAAAACATGTTGGCCCATATAAAAGATAAATAAAAAGATCTCCTAGTATCACAGTAGGTAGACAACAAGTTCAGATGTAAACATTTTAGATCAGGGGTGTCAACTCACAGTTTGGTGATTTCTCTGCCCCTACACTACAATTAAACCTGGTAATTACCTGCCGACATGAATCAGGTGTGTTTGATCAAGAAAATCACCAAACTGTTCAAGAATCTGGTCCTCCAGGACTGGAGTTTGACATCCCTGCTTTAGACAGCCATCCTGCAACTCCAGATTGATTTTTGGTACACCTGAAACCTGATTTTTGCTAAACCAATCCAAAACACTTTCAGAAGTGATCGGAGATGTGATCCCAGTCTTTTTTCTACAGATGTTTCTCAGTTTGGATGCTCGAGACACTCAGATTTCAAAGTGTCTTGTGTCACTCTCAATGCAACAGGCAACAATAATGCCAAATCAGAAGCGACAGAAGTGCTGGGATTTAAACAGTGCACCAAATATTCAAGCTTAAGTTTGACAGAGTGATTGTTTTGAGAGCAAGATGATGCACATCAATCACTCCTGCATCCATGTTTGAAAGCATTGTCACCAGAATAGCTACACTGTTACTGATGCCTATGTCCATACCACAGCAACCCATGCAGATAGGCTGGTAATGTCTGGACTCTCAAAAGATCCGATTTAAGAAAAAAATTATTTACTTGCAGCCTGAACACAGTCTAAGACTCTTCTCAGTTTTGATGCTGTAAATGACTTACTTCTGGTTCAGACAAAAATTCTCATTGCTGGACTGGACACTGCTGTGAGGATTAGAGCAATACTGAGGTGAGGCACTAATGTTGGCTGCTAGATCAAACTCCACTCCAACTCATCCCAAAGGTACTGTTTGCAGCCCCATCTCTCCAGAGAAAGCAGTCCTGCTCTAACTGATGATTAGCATTGGGCATGTGACCTTCACTTCATGTGCAGCTGCTCCACATTCTATTGGTCAATGCTTTTATATGAAGAATATAGAAGCTGTATGAGTTACCTTAGAAGATTAACTCAAAAAATTAGAAGGTTGTGTTGGGATACATTTTGGATAGACAGTGTAGATGCCAGTCATTTCAGTCAGGTCATGTCTGCTGTGATCAACTGGTGAAGGAAGAAAACACCAAACAAACAATCTCTTTCTCATAAACATGTCCTCATCTCACTCCATCACTCGCTCAGTTTTTCAGTTCAGGTCATCATGTGCTTCCTCAGTGACCCAGATAAACTCAATCAAGCTGCCCGACTCGGAGGATATTTCCTCTGTGCTACAATAAGTATTCCAACTGAAACCATTGTTATTTCCTCTCATATTCTCAATGTGCTTTCTGTACTCCAGGCACTGTTTATATTAACAGCTCATGTTTGTGAAGAAGCTCAGAAGTCTGGAGTGAGCTGTGGACTACTGTTGTGTTCTTTTGCTTAATTCTAGCTCCTAACAAAGTCATCATAAATTCAAAAATTGTGCAGCTGATTTTTTGTTATTATTATTATTGTATCCCATTATTTAAAATGCTGCATTCTCAAAGTGATTATACTGGGATTCTGTCAATGTAACAATAATGTTTAAGTAGAAACATAGTCACACTGATAACCATTACCCCATATGTGGCTGAGTGGTTGATGTTGCAGTATAGCCCACATGTAGCATAAAAAGATTTTATACTTTTTTTTTTCCTTTTTTTTTTTGACCCAATGCCCACATGGAGTTGTATTTACTTCTGGGGAATAACGTTTTGTTTGCTTTTTTTATTCTTTCATATTTTTGACATTGATTCTGGGTTGGTGCCAGACAACAGTTGGGAAATGAAACAGCTCTTCTTGAAACAACAGGACAGCTGAAGAAAAATGAAAGGAAAGGAGAGAGCAGGTGAGCGAAGAGACAAGCTGTTGAAACTGAATTGATGGTATTGAGAGGACGTTTGCCTGACCTCGCATGGGAATTGAAACTGTAAAGGCGGACGTGCAGCTGTTAAATGTAAAGTCTGAGGATGTGAGTCAAGACTGTTATGAAACAGTCTGGGATTTTGGAAATTTTGTTTTCTGTTTGTTTTATAAGAGCTCTCCATGTGAAGGACACCAGAGTGTTTGAGGTTCACAGCATGTCAGTTCCATGTATTATATTCAAAGACCATTTTCACCGACATTCAAAACAACCAACCACAGGCCATTGTTATATACTGGTTACTGACTTAACCAGTAATTATTCCACTTATGGTTAGATGCTAAACTACATTTTGTTGCCTTGTACTTGTACATATGTAATGACAATAATGTAGACTGTAATCTAATCTCATCTAATCATTGAATAGCAGTACAAATGTAGGGTTGTCACAATCAATCATTGTAGCAGACAATTAACTGCCATATAAATAATTACAATTAACAATTTAGCAGCATCATATTGTTCATTGTATGAAATTCTGAAGTTATAATAATATTAAGAAATATTAAATCAAGGGCTCAGTGGACTAAGGCACTGCCACTATGATGCGAGGATCGCAAGTTTGATTCCTGATCATGCTGCTTGCCATCGGCAGCAGGGGACACGCGAGTGCAGAATTGCCAGCATTTCGGAAAAAAAGGGGCTTGATGTTACTAGTATCAGAGGAGGACTGTGCTTGTCTGCCCCTTACCAGGAGATGTCAGGGACAATGCAAGTGATAGTGATAAGGAGGAGTTGATAAAAGGGGCGCATTAGCTGGCCACTAAAATACATTGGAGAGAAAATCAGGGGTAAAATTATTATTTTTAAAAAATATTACATTAAATGATCAGGTCACCCGTTTCCTAGCTGAAGCTGGAATTACCTTCTTATTCAACATTCAATCTTAAATTAAGGTACTGGGAGGATACTGAAATGTACCTGCTGCCCCATTTAACATAAATGGGGAATTTGAAAAAGATGCTGATGAATAAGAAGCCAACTTCAGCTTTGTGAACTCACACAGACAACATTTTAGTTACAGATCCATTCTGTGAAAACATTGGCACTCAAAGCAAAACCAGCAGCACAAAAAGATGATAAAATGCACTTCTTCTGACTGAAGCCAACGGTTCACTTGAAAATAAAAGCTTTATGCACAAGTATGTGTTTTTGTTTGCCAACATCAGATCGGATCTTGCCATCAAGAATAAATCTAATTCACTGTCCTGTATTCTGATACTGTGCACAATTTCTCTGGAAATTCAAAAATGACCAATCATAGATTGAGTGTTTTGTTGGTGGAAATACATGGGTGGGGACAAGGATAAATAAACAAGTGAAGTCCAATCCTTAATTTGTTAAATTTCATGTTTTCAGACCACAGCAGCCCACAAAAACTTGGTAGTCCCTCCAGATTTTTTTCAGCAAAAAGTGAAAAACATGAAAAAGTGAGTTAATATTAGTGCATCTCCAAATATAAAGTTAATTTGTGTTAATAATTTGATAAAATTTAAATGTCATTTTATATTCATTACTCAGAAAGGGATAGAAGTTCTTTTTTATGATCATACAGCTTAACCCTTTAACATGCTTACCAAAAAAAATGGAAAGATGCGGATGGGCTGGGGGGCAATAATAAAAACAGTCAAGTCAATAATAGAAACATACAATGACATGGCATTTCAAAGTAAAAATCAGAAAAACTACAAATACAAAAACTGTATAACATGCTAATTTTGTTATTTTTCTAAACACCACATTCACTTGTGTGGTGGTGCAGCAGCACCAATGGTTTTTCAGCATTTGATCCAGTTTATTCATTGTGGTCTGGCTATGACTGTTGGTTTGCATTCAGACACAAAAATATTGCATTTGTAGTGACCTCTAGTGGATGGTTTTAGCCTACCATACCTCTACCGATTGGTAGAGATGGCACATTCATGTTGTGTTAAGTTCAATGCCTTTTTCACTAATATATTGTGACTCAAGTGTGCTCTACCTAATGGTTGAGCAGAATGTTAAAGGTTAAATAGTAATTTACTCAAACTCGGAAAAACATTCTAATTAATCTGAAATTCTGGATTTCTGATTTTCATGAGATACAAGCCATACTGATCCACATTAATACAAAAAAACTTGAAATGTCACTTTACATGCAATGAATATACAATAACAGCTTATTTTTTTATTAAATTATGAATACAAATGGTTTAGGGTTTTTTTCATGATATTTTAATGTCTTAGATGCACTAGTACATTCCCTTTAACATCTAGTGTATCAGAAACAGAAAACAGGCAGTAATAGAGCAGTATCATGGCAGTGCCCAGTGGCTTCTGAGAAACTGTGACTGTAATAGAGCTTTCAATAAACTGAACACACTGGACGCTTGATGCAACGTTATTAAAGCCCATCCTGCATAATTTCTGACCAAATTAAATTATATTTGTTGGATCGTGTGCTTCAGATCATAGAGTAGGCATAGAGTGTCCTCTACCAATGACAATTAAGCAATATACAAATGCAGGCCAGGCTAGTCCCTAGTTATCATTAGCAAGTATTATGTTGCTGACCCACCAACAGGCATGTCCAGCAGCACTGTGTAGCCTATATTCCCCTCCACAACCAACCACTCGCCTCTAACAAGGCCTATAGCCAGAGATCCTCCATCTGCTGCGTGTTCTGCTTAGAGCAGTAGAGCCTTCAGCCAGCTCAGCTCTCGCCCCTGGCACTGTCCTGCTTGGCAAGGTGGCAGCTGGCTAGCTAGCAGTAGAGCAACACCAGCAACTCTGAGATTAGGCCCTTAGGATGGACATGTCCAGTTTGCTGCAAGTGTGCAAGTATCAGAGGAGCTCAAAAGGCTCCAGAGACTTCTCGAAGCTGCTGTGCATGTTCTAGAGAAAAGAGGCTGCATCCCAAATCACATGTGCTGCCCTGTTTCTGTAGAATAGGCTGCATGTGTGTGTTAGTGGAGGGAGTCCATTTAACAAAGGTTTTCTCTCCTCAGACGAATCAACAAGATCCGCTGAACAGTCAGTTCAAATTGAAATGCAAAATACAGCCAGTCGTCCCTTTTCTCTCTTTCCTCCTCCCTTTTCATCCCTCTGTTTTCCCCCTTCTGTTTACTTCCATTTTCTATCCCTTATATTTTCATCCCTTCTCTCTACTTGTCTTTTCTCTTCTTCATCCTCATGTGTTTCTCATTCACCCCCCTTTATCTCTCTCCCTCCTTTTCTCCTTCTTTCTATTGTTGTTCATGGATTTCTTTACCTTTTGTTATCTCATTCTTTATATTTTTTCTGTCTACTTCATGCATTTTCTTTCATTTGTTTTCTCTCTTCTTCTTCACCATAACTTTAATCCCTTTTCTGTCTCTCCAATCCTTCCTCTCTATACTCGTCTATACCTTTCTTCCTCCGTTTCATCAGCATCCATGTTTACATAGATTTACTTTTATTTTCCTCAGTCTGATTTTCTTCATGGTGCCTTATAGGTTTTCATCTTCCCCCTTTCTTTTCCTCATCTTCTCCACTCCATCTCCCTCTTCTCAATTTCTCCCCTCTCTGTCCATCTCACATTCTCTCCATCTCATGCTCTTTCCCTCTCAATCCAAGCCTCTCTCTTTCTCCTTCTCATTCTCTCACTTTCTTTCAATCTCACCTTCATTCTCTTTCCATCTTTCCTCATTCTCTTCTGCCATCTCTCTCCCTTGATTGCACTCACTTTCCACTGCTCCTTCTCTGTCCATCTCACACTCTCTTTCTCTTTTACACACTTTCTTTCTCTCTCTCACACTTTCTCTCCATCTGACCTTCATTTTCTTTCAATCTCCATCTCACACTCTTTCCCTCTCAATCCAAGCCTCTTTTTTTCCTCTCTCTCTCACCTTCATCAATCTCTTTCTCCATCTTATTCACATCTCACCCTTCTCATCCACTCACCTCCCATCTCCCCCCATGCTGTCTCACTCTCCCTTTTTCCCACCTCACCCGCTCACTCTGGTCTTTAGCTAAAAGGTGCTTGGTTGATACCTTCCAAAGAGATGACAGTTTCAAACCAAACTCTCTCTCTAAGCATGTGTGAGTCTGTGCGTGTGTGTGACACAGTAACAAGAGTCTGATAATGGAATCAGTCTGACTGAAGGACCGCCCGTTTGGCCTGAACTCAGCCGGCCCAGTTTGGGGTCAAAGCCGCCACTGTTCTCTGTTTAATAAGACCGCCGGCAGAAGAAGCTGACAGCTGTGTGTAAGATCTGAACAGGAGCAAAAGCAGCCAAAGCACTTCACTCCGAGTGGACTGTGAGCTACAGCTGAGCAATATGAAGACTGTTATTAGGGATACACTGGCATGAAAGCTATAGGCTGATATGTAACATTTTTCGTGTGTAAAGGTTTATGCACACCTGCTAACACAAGATGCTTTGTTGGAGTTTAAACACGTAACCAACTAGACATTTCAGTCAACCATTTCTTTATGATGCATTTATCACACTAGCAAAATGTTAGTTTTTTCCCCCAAAATGTTACATTCAGTAAATGAGGAGTACGTGTGCATTAAAATGAGCAGACTTTTGTTCTATGTAAACAATAGATTAACTTATTTTCACTTTGAAAATCTGTAAAAACCATGTAGTTTAACCAGGAGTGCACAAAGGTTTACATAAGACTGTATCTATCAAATATATAATGTAGAAATATTTTTAGAAGCCCTCAAGACTCAAATTAATACCCACACTGCCTGTAAGAGGCAGAAAGATGTGTTTTGGGTACTGATACAGGAATTCTGGGCTGATGCTAATATCTGGTATCTTTCAGGCATAAATCTGCTGATGCAAAATGTAAAAACTGACACTAAACCCACCTGCATCAGCATTCTTTAATGGGTGTGTTTTAAGACAGTAACTTAGCTTCACCCGAGTTTCTGTCCTAACTGACCAATGTTCTGCATTTTCAGATAATGGGCATTAAATGTAAGTGTGCCAAATAGCAACTTGAATTAATGGTCAAATTTAGTCACTGATCTGTTGCCAAACTATTTTTCAATAATTTTTGTTTATGTCAATAGCATTAATAAAAATACACCTTTAGACTAAATAAAGTCTGGATATATACTGGACTATTCAAGACTAGTACACTAGGGATGATGCTTGTCAATATGAAATCATATGCTGAAATGCCACATTTATGATGTGAGCACTAAACATCTTTGTGCATGAATCAACAATTAATGCTGAACAGATGTAAAAGTACTTGCAGTCATCAACATTTATTGTAGAGTTGGACCGATCAGCGTTTTTGAGGCCGATTTCGATTTCCGATCCCTTTTCAGCTCGATCGGTGGTTAGCCGATACCCATCGAGGACGGGGCTATATGCCATGCAAATCTAGGAGCAGTTGTTGGCACAAGCAAGACAAAATATGGTCGAAACTGTTTATTGCCGTTAATAACAAACTCATGTGAACATCACATCTATAAAAACATTAGCAATAAATGACCTAAATCATACAAATACAGCCAATATTGCAGTCATTAAATTTAATTATTAATACATTTAAAACGAAAAATACAGTAAATGACAAATACAGGCAAAATTTCAACCTTTCAATGTAGATCTTGAATTATTATTATTATTATTATTATTACGAAAAACAGTAAGCTAGTTAGCCGTGCTAGCTCTGCTGTTTGCTGATACTCACTGTATTCAGTCGAGAGGTGTACTCGTGTCGTATCAGATTAGTAGTATTAAATGTCTTTGTCTTGGTTCCTCCTCGAGGGACGTTGACTTTACAAATTTAACAAATTGCCTTGGATATGTTTTTTTTCCACACAAGGTAAAAAACTGCCAGACTGACGACATTCTGTATATCCGCACATGCAGTTGAACACCGTAAGCAGGTTCTTTAGCCACTCGCGAGTTCTGCTGTTTTAGTCTGTTTCTCGAAAAAAGGGTATGTATTTCCCTCTAGTGGTTCAGCTAGGAACTGCAGGGACCTGACAGGATGTGGTTCGCGGAGGGCTCCTCTTCCTTGATGAAACGCTAGCTGGAAATACAGAAATCTTGAGATCGGCTACATTTCAAAAGATATCGGCCGATCGCCGATCACATATTTTGATTAAAAATCGACCGATACCGATACATAGCCGATCGATCGTTCCATCTCTAATTTATTGATCACATTAATGCATTGGATTGTCTGCACATCTGGTCAATGCATCAATGCAAATTGATGGATTGTTACATCCTTACAGTAACTACAAATAGGTGATTGAATGTCAGCTTATTTTGTCATCAGGTAAAATTATTTGTGTTCCATCTTAGTTTTTTTTATACAAAATTTGAATCATTGTACTTATTTCATAGCATTTAAATGTGGCACTGCTGTTTTGTCCATTCAAACTTCTTTGCAAATCTCAGAAAAGCTAAAGATCACGATACATCTTGTTTATCACAAACATTTTTCCCTACATCATTCACATTTAAGCCTTCAGCAGGACACAGAAGCCAACACTCTAAACGTTCTCTTGTGAAGACTAAAAAAGGATGATTTGCAGTAGGTGATTAGGAATGCCCATCATCCCTTGCCCCACACACACAAACCCACCTCAAAACCTTGCACACACACCCTCCCCCTACAGAAGAATTTTATGCTGAACTTTCAGAGGCTGTAAAAAGCTTACAGCCCAGAATGGGAAACAATACACTTCTGCATGCGCCGGTGATCTTTGCAGGATTATGTTGCACACGTGTAGCCAACTATGCCATAAACACACTGTTGTAGCTTCTATATACTTCGATTTAAATAAAAAGTTTCACCCGGAAATCATAGTCACTCATATAAAGTTGATCAGCCAAGACATTTAATGTTGCAACCAAACTTGAACTCAACTGTCACCTAATAGACCAGTCGCCTTTAAAATAGACCATCAAACCACATCCAGCTGTCAAGTAAGGTTTCAATGTGTTTTATACCTGAGAGCTTTAAAAGAGTAAGAAAAACTTGCACAGCTGACTGCTACATCTGCCTCTCAGAGATGACCATGATAATGAGGGGGAATCTGATTAAGGTCTTCTAACACTGTTAAGATCTGGATGTGGTTTGTTCAGGTTCTGGTGATGAGTTTTTACAGAAATGTCCATGTTATTTAGGTGACTACCGAGTTCTAGAGCTTGTCTAACAGCTCTAGCTCTATATTAAACAAACACTTTGAACTTCAAATGTGTCTTGGCTGAATTATGTCTAGGATAAATGGAAAAATCATTTTTGGGTGTTACTTTTAACTTTATTGTGAGCTTGACACGGCAAAACTCAAAATAGCATCAGTATTAGTAGAGAGGAGGGTTAAATACAAAATTGACCTAATGCTTAGATGTGACTGATAAATAAACCCCATGTGTGATTACATGGACTGCGTTCATGAAAAGCAGAAAATGTATTATTATTATTATTATTATTGTTATTTTGCATTACTGTAACGTGCGCAAAGTTCCCCATAATGCTAATCCAGGTAGACAGTCTTAATTTGAATATTTTATGGATGAGCATCAGCATCAATGGATATGTACAGAACAATTATAAGATCTCACAATCCAGATTTCCTGGACAGGTGCATCCCTAAACAACAAATGCTTTTTGTGTTCTTATACTCAGTGCCTTCACGTTAGTGATTAACATTCAAATATATCCGCGTAACCCTACAGTAGATGATATTTAAATTTGCATTAATAAAGTCCATGCTTCCCTATGCTAAAAGTCTTCTTACAATTCAAACCTGAAACTTGTTTTGGTCTGGTTTTCTTGTGTTTACATTACTCTACATAGTAAACAGATAGAAACCTAAAAAAGGAACCCTAAACAGTACTCAGAAGATGACGTGCACTGTGGTTGTCTACATTTTTATCCATCAGAAGCGCTCAAACTAAAAACTAACTGAAGAAGAAGTCAGTGTAAATTATTACTGTCTATGTGGAGGGAGAACAGTACCTATGGATTGTCAGCAGTGAAGGCAAATCATAACAAAACAAACAAAATGACAATCACAGGACAGGACATAAATAAATACTATAATACAGTAGAGACAGTAAAAGTCAGAGGTTCACACAGAGACAAAGCTAGTTAAATGGCTGAGCAGTCTAGAAGCATTTTCTGTGAGGCAATACAGAAGACTGACAGACTGGCTAGAGACCAGGCTATTACATTATACTGAAATACTGCATCTGCAGGTCCTTTTTAAACGGCCAGGTCAGTTTCAGTATGACTATATATCGATTCAAGCCATTTGCCAAGCAAACAAACCATCAAAATGGAGCTTGTACCTTGGTGGTCACTATAACTGATGTGGCAGAGAAGAGTGTTTCTCTGTTTAACATACGGTCTTCCACAGCGGGGAATAAATGCAGGTTTGAATACAGTTTGGTGATAAATGGACCCCTAATGAACCACCATGTGTTCATATTCATTAGTGTACATCTCCTGCTCCTCTACACACAATTGCAGCCACGCTGTAGCAACTTCCAGGCGTTTTAGACATTCACGACATGGCTTTCTTATGCTTGTGAAGAAAATATGTGACACTGACTCCGTTTAAACTGAGGTTAGAAACTGTTCTAAGCTCCTTGCCTCTCCATGCTGACAAAAGGCAACAAAAAGATGTTCTTCAGTTCAGCTAAACCTCGCAACAGGAACACAGACGAGGCGAGACCACAAACCACACACCGCTATTTCTGTGTAAGAAAAGCATCATATGCTTGTACTGAAGACAAAAAAGCCAAAATTAGACATTTACCTTGTTGTGTTTTTAGTAAAAGCGACCTGGTTCATTTTCTTCGCCGGTTAGACCCAGTTGGCGGTTTGCTGCCGTGCTGAGTTCAATGTGATCTGATAGTAACGAACAGTTGACAGTGTTGAATAGGCCCCGCCCTCCTCAGCTTCTCATTGGTTGATACCTTCCCTTCACTCTATCGTCACGAGAGAAACAGAATATAGACTTGGTAACCGTTCAAAGGCGTGTTCCTGCGATCAACAAGGAAAGCAATCACATCTCAGTTTGTTTCATATGGGCAACGCCCACCTGTTATAAGACGACGTTATTGGACGAAATCCATATCAATCTTCAACCCGGTTCCAAAAAGGCGGGAATGATTGAATTCGATTATGATAATTTATGCAAATATATTCCTCTCAGTGGAATTATTCATAAACTCCCCTACTGCTTCCAGTGACTCCCCTAATTCTCCTACAGCGACCGGCTGGATTATTATGCAAAACAGAAAAAGTGACCAGTGAATAGAGATTAGAAGAGGGCGCGGAGAATAATCACACTATATGACACCGTTCAGTACAGGAAAATATTAAATCAGCATAATATTAACATATTTACAAAAAGAGACCACACTCAATGTAATGCCATTTCAATAATAGCATAATATCTCATTCCAGTGTTTAAAATTTTAACATGTTTTAAAAAAATACATTTACAAAAATATTTAAAATGAATTCCTCTGTGTGAAGTGGGTTATCAGATGTAATATACTTCAATATAATATATAGTACCAGTCAGAAGTTTGGATCTTCTCATTAAATGTTTTTATTTTTTCTTACATTGTAAATTAATACTGAAGTCATACAGACTATGAAGGAATACATAAGGAATCATGTAGTAACTTAAGTGGTAAACAAACCAAAATATATTTTAGATTCTTCAAAGTAGACACACAACTGATGTCTCAAACACATTAAGAGGCAAAAATGCAAGTTATGAACTCTTGACAAGGCACAGCTGTTAACTGAAAGCCACTCCAGGTGACTACCTCATAAAGCAGACTGAGAAAATGCCAAGAAAGCTGGCATCTAAGCAAGAGGTGCCTACTTTGAAGAATGTAAAATATAAAATATATTCTGGTTTGTGTAACACTTTTTTGTTTACTAAATAATTCCATATATATTTCTTTATAGTTTGGATGACTTAATTATTTTTATTAATTATTTAATAATTAAATTGTATATATATATATATATATATATATATATATATATATATATATATATATATATAAATATATATATATATATATATATATATATAAATCAATTAAATATTAATAAGTATTAATCTACAATGCAGACTATTTTTAAATAATGAAAAACCACTGAATGTCCAGGTGTGTCCAAATGTTTGACTGGTATGCAGATCAACACCCTTATTATTGATTATTATATAGTTTTATAAGATTTTTTTTTAAGTATAATGAATAAATCCTTTAAAGAAAGCACGAGTCTGTCACATATTTTAATGCACACTTACTGTTTATTGAATTTTATATATTGTTTAGAAAAACATAAAAAATATAGTCAGTGCCAAACATATGCCTCATTATTTTTTTCTCAGTAAGATAAATTCACCAAATAAAAAAAATGTGATACAATTAATAGAAAAATACCATATTTGTGTTTGATGAAGTGTTTAGTGAATGTCTATTATTATAAACTAAATAAAAACTGAATCACAGTCTGAGTAAACTAACAACACACAGTTGAACAGTTCATGACGTTTCCTGAGCACAAACTTCCACAGTGGACTCAAGAAAAACTAACAGAGTTAACTGGGAAAAGGTGTTTAAGTTAAGGACATGAGATTGGGTGTGGGGGTTTCACAGGTGCTTGGCTCATTAAATAAAGGCACACAAATTCTGGTTATAGAACATTCTGACCTTCTCAAGAAAAACTGGATAGTGTGAACTACAGTGCCTTGCAAAGGAATTCGGCCCCCTTGAACTTTTTCACATTTTGTCACCATACAACCACAAACTTAAATGTATTTCATTGAGATTTTAAGTGATAGACCAACACAACGTACCACATAATTGTGAAGTGGAATGAAAATGCTACATTGTTTTCAAAATTTTATTCAAATAAAAATCTTAAAAGTGTGACATGCAAAAGTATTCAGCCGCCTGTACTCTGATACCTCTAAACAAAATTCAGTGCAATCAATTACCTTCAGAAGTCACTTAATTAGTTAATAGAGTCCAGCTGTGTGTAATTTAGTCTCAGTATAAATACACCTGTTCTGTGAAGGTCTCAGTGGTTTGTTAGAGAACACTATTGAATTGAACTGCAAACCTACCAAGACATGGCCGTCCACCTAAACTGACAGATTGAGCAAGGAGAGCACTGATCAGAGACGCCGCCAAGAGGCCCATGGTCACTCTGGAGGAGCTGCAGAAATCCACAGCTCAGGTGGGAGAATCTGTACACAGGACAACTATAAGTCTGCACTCCACAAATCTGGCCTTTATGGAAGAGTGGCAAAAAGAAAACTATTGTTGAAAGAAAGACATAAGAAGTGCTGTTTATAAGCCTACATAGCTTCTGGCAAACAATTACACACAGCTGGACTCTAACTAATTACGTAACTTCTGAGGGCAATTGATTGCACTGAATTTTGTTTAAAGGTATCAGAGTACAGGGGGCTGAATACTTTTGCACGTCACTTTTAAGATTTTTATTTGATTAAAATTTTGAAAACATTGTATCATTTTCATTCCACTTCACAATTATGTGGTACTTTGTGTTGGTCTTTCACTTAAATCTCAATGAAATACATTAAGTTTGTGGTTGTAAAGTGACAAAATGTGAAAAAGTTCAAGGGGGCCGAATACTTTAGCAAGGCACTGTATGCCTCAATGCAATCAGCTCTCAGATGTTTTATGGAGACTCATGAAGCTGGAAAAGCTGACCAATGACCTCAGTGTACATCAGTTCATTGGTCCACTGTTGCTACTCTCTCTAGCATTGGGAGTTCATTCTAAGAGTACAACAGGCAGTCCTGCCAGAGGTGAGAAAAGACCCAAGAGTAACAGCATAAGACACCAAACTAAGAAAAAATTTAATGGAAGTTGAACTAAATGTAAAAAACATGGCATTTTTATGCATTTTCCATACACTCCCAATTTTTCTCTAATTTTGGGTTGTAGAATTACTTAAAAATGTATTACATTTTTCTCAATGAAAGTTAATTGTCAGGTTTTTAGTGTCGCTCTCCTGTCCAGCAGGAGTTGGGCTGTGTGAGTCCATGCTGGGTGTGAGGAGCTCTGGGTGACTCTTGCTCCGATGTGCTGTAACGTTGTCTCTTTTCTCAAAGCGCCGGCCGCAGATCTCACAGGGAAACCGGTAGCTGCTCTCAGCATCATGCTTCCGCATGTGCCAATTCAGAGAGGCCTTCTGCCGACAGGTGAAGCCACACACCTCACACCTGAGACACAGACACACACACACAGCTGAGTGACACCTGCACCATCTCTACCAATCAACTCAGACCTGATTCATCAGAAGATGCCACTCACAAAGATGTCATATTGGATCATTGTCCACAATAAATAAATTACCAAGAATAATATGTTTGTCTCATAGATTTAACTGGGTTCTCTTTATCTACTTTTAGGACTTATGTGAAAATATGATGTTAGATCAATTTATGCAGAAATATTGAAAATTCTGAAGGGTTCACAAACTTTCAAGCACCACTGTGTGCGTGCATGCATGCATGTATGTGTATGTATGTATGTATGTATGAATTAGAATAAATACTTGCACATAAATATATTAAATAAGAACAATTGATAAGTTGTTTGCAAGCCAAAATTTTGGTTTTAGATGTTATCCTCAATGTTCCCCAGCCATTCAGATCTTTTACCAAAGAAGTCACCCTAAAACTATAATATACAAAGAAAAAATGTTCTCTAAAGGTCTTTTAAAAGCTTAATCTCTGTCTTTAAGTTATAACATATGATTGATTTTACTGCTGCATGTTCTGACCTCTCTTTATGTATGTGTGTGTGTGTTTGTGTGTATTCTCTTACTGTAGAGGTTTCTCTCCAGTGTGTATTCTGCGGTGGATGCTCAGGTTGCTGCTCGTCCGAAACGCACGAGCACAGAACTCACAGATGTAATCCCTCTGATCTAAAAGAAAAACAAATATCTCACAATTAACCTCTGAATATAACTTCTGCCATTCATGTCTCACTAATTCAACACTAGGTTCATTTAGAAAACTAATCTATTGAACCTGTTCAGTTAATGTGATGCTAATTAAACAGAAAAAATTAGCTATAAGAACTTTTATTTTAGCAAATGAAAAGCTTTTCAGTATATTGAAACTCTCTCAGTAGTGGAAGTATATTAAGATTTTTCACTCTATTTCAAGATCCTCATTCTAATCAAAGTATTGAATTCCACTAGCAGATAATTTTGCTTATTTCATCAATTATTTCTTGAAACAAATGTGACCCCGCCAGGGAAAACCAGGTCAGTCATTCTTTTTTTCAAAATGAGTTTTTTTCAAAACAACTTTTTTTGTGAATAAGTTGTTTTTGATAAATATGTACTACAATAGATATCTGAGACTGTTATCTTTCATTTACAGCTATAATACTGAGTGGCTAAGTTTTTTCGCTAATGTGAGTGACACGATATTGACAGGAGGTCTCAATAAGTTGCCAAGTGACTTTGGCCTGGTTTTCCCTGGCGGGGTCACAAATGTTCACTGCTTGCACATAGGGCCCAGAATTTGGTGCTACGCCCCTGCATAACAGTACGTCATATAGAGCTGGAAACCACACAGCAAGTCTAGACATTGTAGACAAGTGTATTAAGAGTGCATTGACATTAATTGGTGAAGCAAAAGGTTCTATAGCTTGTAAGCTACATTAGCCTTGTATCTCCATAGTAAAATAAATATCTTGGACAGTTGGCTACATTTGGGGTAATAGAGGGTTTTGAACATTTGCTAATTGTTGTCAAACCTTTACTTTAATGAATCTTTTGAAGAGTTTCTCAACAGCTATAGAAGCTCCACAGCCATTAATCACTCACCACTATGCAGCTTTTCATGTTCTTTGAGGTGCTTCTTGAAGTTGAATGATTTCCCACAGGAGGGATGGGAGCAGGCAAAGGTTTTCTGCTGAAAGTGCTGGTACTTCATGTGGTGCTGAAGAGACAGACAATCTGTATTATGTGCTGTGTCTGTGGTTCACACAATGTACAACTGCAGAGATTAACTTCAGGTAGCAACAACCTCTATCATCAGACAACACCTGGCTGCACATTCAACCAATAGTCTGTCAAAGTGTGCATCCCACTTTCAGGTAGTAACAATCTCTATTTGATGGCTTGTGGTTAGCAAACCAGCCTTGTCACCAGTAGGTCAGTGGTTCAATTCCTTGAACCAACAGAACACAACTATAGTACCCTAGAGCAAGGCACTGAACCCCCAGCTGCTTCCTGGGCACCGTGAATAGGGCTAATAACTGTTCTGGGCAGATGCTCTCACTGCCCTTTAGTGTTTTTGTTTACTAGTGTGTTTGCCTGCACAGATTGGTTAAACGTAGAGGCCAAATTCCTTTGTGTTTACAAGCAACATTTTTGCACTTTTTTCACTTTACTTTGCTGTGAACACTTTACACTAGATGTTGAAATATTGCTCTGAGGATTTGATTATATTCAGCCACAAAAGCATTAGTGAAGTCAGGTGATGTTAGATGATTAGCTCTAGCTATTTTTTTTTTATCTCAAACTCCACTCCAACGTCTCCATAAAAGTACTGGATAGAACTCTATAACTTCAGAGAAAAGCAGTACCACTGCTCAACAGCCCAGTGCTGGGGGGCTGTATACCCCTCTGTCTGACCCTTGGCATGGGGAACCTTAGATTCATGCACACTTATTGTGTCAGTAATAGGTGATCAGCCAAATTAACCAATTAGAAGCAGTGGCTAGATACTTTTGGACTGAATATTTAATTTAAAGTTGTTATTTTATTTATTTATTTATATATATATATATATATATATATATATATTATAAAACTAATCAAACATTATCAACATTAAAACAAAAGTCTTTAAATGTCAAATATAATTTAATATAATAAAAATCAAATAATTTAACTTTTAATGCAATAAATATACAATAAATGAGTTTTTCTTTTTGAAAGTGAATTTTTTTTCAGGATACTCTAACTTTTGGAGATGCAGTCATATAAAACTTCTAAGAACTGAACAAACCACAGACAGAAATTTGAAAAGAAGCTAATCAGAATCGAAAGCAAACATGAGGAACATGACATAAATCAGCATAATATAATCCATAAATCTGCCATAAATCAGCAAATTACACTCACGTTGAGATACTGACGACTGGAAAATACTTTCCAGCAGCCATCAAATTCACAGGGTAAAATGAGCTTTGGTGTCACCTTTCTGTAAACGCAGATAACAGTAAATAAATAAGACATTTAATAAGTAACCATATTAATTAAGTTACAAAGCAGACTGTTATAAAGATGGTGGTGATGGTGTATTGCTCCCCAACATTGAGTCAAGAACAGCCCAGAGGCAGAGCTCGAGCATTTCTGACTGGGCTAGCCAAGATGGGACAATGTGGACTGGCCTTAGCATAACTTTACTTAATGAATGTCCGGTAACATGGTTCTGCGGATGCTGCAGTCATATCTGCTAACATTTCAAATTTTCACAGGAGTCTCTCCATTTCTAACCTTTTCTCCTGCTGTGTCCCTGATGGGTAATTTCTCCCAATTTCCCAGTGATACAAATCTCCTTGCTTATTTCTCAGTGTATCTGTCCTGATATCTGGCAACCCAATCCAGAGAAAGAAGTGAGTATGCACAAACAACCCTGCCCAATATGGGTCACTCATCGTTGTGCTGTGCTTACGGGCATTGTTAGTGCTTAGCTCAACCCCAAATGTTTCAACACCAACCCCAAATATTTTCAGAAAGTGAAAGTAAAGTGTGTGCGCTCTAAGAAACTCTTTATCTGTGTCCTGCTACTGTGCATTTTATCTACAGTTCACCAGCTGTTTTGCTAACATTTAGTTGGTTTAGCGCTAAATAATCATTTCACATCATATGGACAATCAAGAGGGTTTGTGGGTGGCCAGTGGCCACTTGGATCCACGCCTGGACCAGCCTTAGACCATGTACAATGTCCCAACTCAAACTATAGCAAATATTTTAAGAAACAAACCTTTTTCTCTTGCCACTTATCTGTGACACGTCATCTTTTACTGACTCTTGTCTGAAAGTAAAAGTGTACTCATGTTAAGACAAACACACTTAATGCTTTGTATTAATGCTTTAACAAGTATCCAACTCACCTTGTTCTTTTTCTTCTTACTGTTTTCAGGTGGTCTGCTTTGTTATTTTTAAGCTGATCTACTCTCCTTTGTCTCCCCCTCTTGGATGAGTTTGGTACTAGGCTTGGGCTTGGTGCTCTGTTAGAAAATAAGTTTAAAATGTGGAAAATAAACAAATTCGCAAAATTAAATGCACATAAGAGGGAAAACCAAACTTTTCATCATCAATATCATCTTCACAGTCATTGGTCTCCACTTCAATGTTGCCAGATGTTTGTAAAAATGTATATTAAGATTGGGTTAAACTTTTTTTCCTCATTCATCTTTAGTTGTATTACTGAACACAAAATTGATCAACTAAAGATACTTAACTCTGTACCTGTTCTTTGGGGACATGATAGAATGTACTGTATCACTTCCTTCCTGTGAACCCATATCCTGTTCGAGGTGTTGTACTTCAAAGAGAAATGTTAATTCACAGTAAAGGCGTGATCAGAGGAGCAGACAGCATTTTACATTTACTTTGAATTTTATTCATTACAGACAGTATGAACCCAAAATATTTCACATTTTCTCTGGTCAACTTAATTTAATTTGCTAATATACATCCATTCCTGCATTTCAGGCCTGTAACACATTCCACAAAAGAGAAGTTGACACCACTTCTGCACATAAGGTTTCTTTTCTGCACAGTCAGGTTTTAAGTGGCATTCCTCCAGATTCTTTGAATCTTTTAATGATATTATGCACTGTAGAGGGAGAAATATGCAAATTCCTTCCAATCTTTCTTTGAGGAACATTGTTTTCAAACATTTCAATCATTTTCTCATGCATTTGTTGACAAACTGGAGATAATCTGTTCATCTTTGCACCTCAATGACTTTTGTGGATGGTGCTTTTCTGCCACATCATCTATTGATATCATCTGAAATCACATCATTCATTTTTTGACCTCATTACTAGCCCAAAATGTCCCCCAACTTTTTTTGGAATGTATTGCAGACCTGAAACGTAGGAATTGTTGTATACTAACAAATGCAATAAGCTGACCAGACAAAACATGAAATATCTTGGGTTCATACCGTCTGCATGGCAATAACATTCCAAATGTAAGAAACAGCATTTGTTGTGCAACTTTTTCTTATTTCTATATTAATCATATCATCTGCATTTGTTGCTGGCTATATGGGGGTTGTTGGTAGAAACTATAGTAACCTAAAATATATTTTGCCTTGTTTGAGCCAAGTCAATAAACTGATATTTTTGTCACTTTTTTAACAGTGACTTCAAATCCAGTATTCAGGACATTAGTTTTTGTTTTCAATTTGGAGTTTATTTATCTCTACCCATTCAAATACATTAAATTGTATTCAACTGGACATAATGGCATAATAATGTATTATAATAATGTATATACTATTTAATGGCAATGGGCAAGTCTTGTGCTGTACTTTGAGCTCTTTGAGTTTCTAGTACGGCTCGGCTTGACCCGCCATCCATTAAAAGAAACGTTGAAAACGTTCGACTCTTCTCTGTCCTAGCACCCAGGTAGTGGAATTAACTCCCACTGGTTGTTCAAACAGCAGAGTCCCTCACAGTCTTCAAACACAGACTGAAGACTGATCTCTTTGTCGAACACTTAAGTGAGCACTAGTTTAAAACACTTATTGTAATGCTCTTATATTGTGTATCTTTCCTTCTTTCTAGGTATTAGTAATGCTTTTGTTGCTCTGGATAAGGACGTCTGCCAAATGCCGTAAACGTAAACATAACAGTTAATGGACATGGCTAAGACAGTCACTTAATGACACTTAAAATTTGCTTTTAGAATGTAAAACTTAATTTGCCAATTTAAAAAACTTGAAATTTGCCTTTAAGGACTTTATTTGTAGTCATTTCTAAGAAAGGACAAGGTTTTTGGCTGACAAATACAGTGTTACTTACGTGGTTCCTCATCTTCTCTGGGGCTTTGAGGGATAATGCTCTCCATGCCCTCAGTCTCATTGGCTTCTGTGGTGTTTTTAGATGTGACAGTTTGGGCCTCTTTGAGACTTCTTGTTCTCACACTAGAGGCTTTGTGTTGTTTCACACAGTGCATTTTACCATCTTTCACCCTTTTCTTCCCTTGTTCTGTGATGCTTTTCTGTTCTGGGGCAACAGCAGTCTCCTGTTGTCCCAATTGGTCTTTTTCAGGTCTTCCTTCTAGGTGTTGCGGCTGGGACTCTCTCTGTATTGGACACCAAGTGAATGCATGTCCACCCTTGCAGACATACTTCAGACTTTCTTCTACTTCACAAGTCTGTATGGATTCATTAGGGTCTGACTGTATGGAGTCTTCAGAACCTGTATCTATGGAGCTTTTAAACTGTATGAAGGCTTCAGGGTTAGCCTCTATGGATGATTTAGGGTCTGCCTGAATGCAAGCTTTAGTCTGTACTTGTGCAGAGCCTTTAGAACTCGCCTGTATTGAGCATTTAGGGACAGGTCCAGCCTGCACGGTTGGTTGCAGTGGGCACTGCTGAGCATGACTGTGAACCAACAGGACCAGCTGTTGAAGAGAATCTGCTGTGGTGAAAATGGTCACTTCCTTTCTGTCACCTAAAAGATGATGGTGATAATGGTGTTACACAAAAACAAGGCTTCGTTTTGAGACGTTCAGCTCCTTGGTTGGACAAGCTTTACAGTACATTTGTCAATTCCAGAACATGATATTACATATTAGGTTCATAATCATTACTGAACAATTCATAATAGTTGCTTGATAACTCATGAACAAACTTCACTTCTAACTGCTAGACTTCAAATCATGTTGCAATGCAGGAATGGACAATTCCAGCTATAACAGATCCCCTGCTTTGATGTATCTGATTCAACTCATCATGCCCAATTAAGGGACTGATTACTATTATACATTTTTGCATGTATAGAAATGGACAGTTTTAACTATTAAGGTTCTAATGCATTTGTATTTAAGCAGAACCACATTCACACACATTCTTTTTTATATACATGTAAAAATCCAGGTTTACATACCTGAACACCTTGTGCACACTTTAGAAAAGTAACTGTTAGAAGACAAACAGAGTAGAATCATCAGATAAAAGCTATTAGCTTAGTACTACTACAGTATTATTGCACTATACCTTTCCAGTAGGTACTGTGCAAACTCAGAGTGGAGGGAGAACCCCAGTGCTTCCTTCAGATTTCCCCAGCTCTCCAGACAAGAGCCAAGTCGTATACGAGATTTGCTCCTCCTAGCATCCAGCTCTCTTCGTCTCTGCCTGCGCAGAGCATCTTTAGCGGACGCCATAACATGAGGGCTTCTAAAGCACTATATAATTTGCTCCAGCACTGTAGGAGTTAAGTCAGATACAGGTTACAAATACATGGGGAACAAAACAAAGGAAAAGCATACATGTATAATAACATCAACTATAGCAATAAATATCATTCAATATTTATTTAAATCAAAATAAATAAAATATTCTTCCATCTCTACAAGACAGTAGTTCAAGATGTCATTCCTTTCCACTGAGAATGCAGGAAAACCTTATTCATATGGTTGTAGCAGGTGAAGAAGGCATATCATGAAAAACTGATACATTTCCTTTTTTTGTGGTGCTGGATGGGGGTATGATGATGTAGTTTGCAAACATGTAAACTTGGTAACATAAGGCTTCTTTTTTACACAGTGCAGTTTTAAGTCAGTTTTTACTTGACAAAGATTTGTCAAAGTATTTGCTTGCCCATTTGACTATAACAGCTATCAATGTAAATATGTAAACACAAATAAATTTAAATACAGTCATGGCCGAAAGTGTTGGCTCCCAAAGTATTTCTCCCAGAAAATTATTGCAATTACACATGTTTTGTTAAACACATGTTTATTTCCTTTGTGTGTATTGGAACAACACAAAAAACAGAGGAGAAAAAGGCAAATTTGACAATTTCACACAAAACTCCAAAAATGTTAAACAAATTTATTGGCACCCTCAACTTAATATTTAGTTGCACACCCATTGGAAAAAATAACTGAAATCAATCGCTTCCTATAACTGGAATTTTGGACCACTCTTCTTTTGCAAACTGCTCCAAGTCTCTCATATTTGAAGGGTGCCTTCTCCCAACAGCAATTTTAAGATCTCTCCACAGGTGTTCAATGGGATTTAGATCCGGACTCATTGCTGGCCACTTTAGAACTCTCCAGCGCTTTGTTTCCTTCCATTTCTGGGTGCTTTTTGAAGTATGTTTGGGATCATTGTTCTGCTGGAAGACCCATGACCTAGGATGCACACCCAGCTTTCTGACACTGGGCCCTAAATTGCGACCCAAAATCCTTTGGTAATCTTCAGATTTCATGATGATTACACACAGTCAAGGCACCCAGTTCCAGAGGCAGCAAAACAACCCCAAAACATCTTTGAACCTCCACCATATTTGACTGTAGGTACTGTGTTCTTTTCTTTGTCCTGCAGGACAGCTTGAATTTCTTTGGAACTTGATTGGGGCTGCATATCCACCATCCGGACTATCCTGCGTTGCAACCTTTTATTAATTTTTCTCCTCCGTCCACATCCAGGGCAATTAGCTACATTGATTATGTTGTGCACTGTGGACAAAGGAACATCAAGATCTCTCGAGATGGATGTGTAACCTTGAGATTGTTGATATTTTTCCACAGTTTTGGTTCTCATGTCCTCAGACAGTTCTCTTCTCCTCTTTCTGTTCTCCATGCTTAGTGTGGCACACACACAGACACACAATGCAAAGATTGAGTCAACTTCTCTCCTTTTTATCTGGTTTCAGGTGTGATTTTTAAATTGCCCACACCTGTTACTTATCACAGGTGAGTTTGAATGAGCATCATATGCTTGAAACAAAGTTATTTACCCTCAATTTTGAAAAGGTGCCAATAATTTTGTCCGGCCCATTTTTGGAGTTTTGTGTGAAATTATGTCAAATTTGCCTTTTTTCCCTCTGTTTCTTGTGTTGTTCCAATACACACAAAGGAAATAAACATGTGTATAACAAATCATGTGTTATTGCAATAATTTTCTGGGAGAAAAAATTCAGGGGTGCCAACACTTTCGACCATGACTGTATATGGCTCAAAGGCCATGTCTAATGTAGTGGGTGCTTGATATGTTTCCTCAATGGCTGAATACTCTGTACTCTTAACTGCAAAGAGGAGAATTTTATCTATAATGAAACTAATTTTTGAGTATGACTGGAATATGTGTGAAAACTGTAACTGTAATGTGTCTTATATGTGTCTTAACTGTAATGTACATAATTGTACATTTTAAATTCTTTATCTTTTTGTTAAAGTAACTTATTTTACTCTTTTTAAAACTTTCCTACTGCTGTCACTTTTTGCTGCTAAGTACCGGTATCCAAATTTCCCAATTGTGGGACAAATAAAGGCTTATCTTATCTTATCTTACCTTAAAAGTAGGACAATTCCTTACTAATATAAATCATGTTTTGGTTTAACAATTTTAAGTTTACTACAGTACATGATTATTTATGTGTTCCTTCATAGTCTGGATGAGTTCAGTATTCATTTACAATGTAGTGGAAAAAAGGAAAATAAACATTGAAGGAGAAGCTGTGTGTGAATTTCAGTGCGGGATTGCGGGAATTGCGCACTACTTCTTCGATTCCCGCAATTTTAGCCTTAATAACACACAATTACAGCCAAAACGGTCAGCAAAACATTAGCTCGGTTTGGATTGAGAAACGGGCGGATGGTCGGACGGACAAACTAACGTACTGGACGCTGCACTCGGTGCTCACTCTTCCTCTCAGTCAACTTTCAGTATCAACACAGTCACTGATATGAAAGTTTGGAACGTAAACATGAAGCGCTGGCTAAAAGGCAAATCTCCATCTTCTGAAATTGAATCCGCTCAGAAAACAGCACAGGTGTTGTGCCGAATTCTGACTCCCCACCAGAATCCGACTCCCCTTAGTGTACACGTGCGTCACACAGCCAGGGTTGCCAGGTCCAACAAAAATATCCAGCCCAAAGTCAGTCTAAAACCCACTCTTCAGAAGCTTAAACTAGCCCAAAATATGTCTGCCACAAGTTTGAAGCAAATGTCAAAACAACATGAATGTACGACTTAGTATCTTGTTTATTATCAGTCAATAATATGGTAACATGGTTATTAGTTTTATATCCAGTCAAGAACATTTAATAGTAACATAATTAGCAAAAAAAAAAAAAGGAACCGAGTTTTCATTTCATATTTGCAGTATTTACAATATGCCTTTTTCTCGTCATTAGGAACACTTTTAATCCATTATATCTAAACTTTTTCTTTTTCCCAATCCTTGCAATGCCTGTAGTTCCCCTATTTTCCTGACATTTTAGCTAGCAACTGTTTTCTGTTCACCTTCTGTGTGTCTGTGTCTCTTTCTCTCTATCTCTATCTCTCTTTCTCCCCCACTTGATTTGTTTATAACTCAGCTCTGTTACAACATTACAATAGCGTACAATATCATTATTTCTTCTGAAAAGATGCGAATCACTGAATTTAGACCAATAACACGAGATGATGTTAGGAGCTGTAGCAGATTAAGTATTTTATAAGTATTAAGTTAAGTATTTTTTTACAGTGTTGGGCAGCCTTGTTTATTCATCCATGGAAACAATGATGAATGCAGCTGAATGGTTTCTTTATGCAGAAAAGCTGGTCTACAAACCGGATTCCAAAAAAGTTGGGACACTAAAAAAAATTGTGAATAAAAACTGAATGCAATGATGTGGAGGTGCCAACATCTAATATTTTATTCAGAATAGAACACGAATCACAGACCAAAAGTTTAAACTGAGATAATGTATCATTTTAAAGGAAAAATATGTTGTTTCAAAATTTCATGGCGTCAACAAATCCCAAAAAAGTTGGGACAAGGCCATTTTTACCACTGTGACGCATCCCCCCTTCTTCTTACAACACTCAACAGACGTCTGGGGACAGAGGAGACCAGTTTCTCAAGTTTAGAAATAGGAATGCTCTCCCATTCAT
>BRDA01059359.1:0-32189 GCA_036984385.1 Crenuchus spilurus
ATTTCAGGAACCCCTGAGTCTTTAACTTATTTGAAAAATAAAAAAAATTAATGTAAGCAGCACACTAGACAATAATGATAGCACCATTTCTTGTATAGAACTGTAAAAATTAAAAATAAATAAAATAACTATACATTACTCCGACTCTTCTGATAGTTTTAACATCTTGTCATTTGGTCCAATGTGGGCTGGCTGGAGCGTTTATTTTTTACCGCTGTTGGGGATGCTGACATTAGCTGTGGAGACGGCTGTCCTTGCCGCATGTTTGGCACTGAGACGGTATTTTAGGCTCGAGTAGCTTCGACGATAAGCAAATTCCTTTTTAAACAACTTGCATACAACAGTAGTTTTTTCGAAAGTCCCATCAGAATTTTTTTTAAAGCTAAAGTTGTCCCTCAGTGGACCAAGAGAAGCGGCTTCGTAGTCCATTGGTGCAGTTTGCCGATGTCGCTCGTCCATCATTGTTGTTGTTTGCGGATGTCGCTTGTGCATCAGATTTACAGGCGTGCTAGAACACGCAAATAGAAAGGTTCCGGCTCCAAACTTAAAAAAAAAATGTGATTAATTGCGATAAAATTTTTAATGCGTTAAAACCTTTGTAATTAATTAATCGAAATTAACGCGTTAAAGTCCCGGCCCTAATATATATATATATATATATATATATATATATATATATATATATATATATATATATATATATATAAAATATATGGATGGGTTAAATGTGGAGGCCTTTAAAATGTTCCTAAAATGTTAATATGTTGTGCCACACAATGTAATAAAATTCCAAATTTCAAATATATTAAAACAATATATATTTCACATTTAATTCTTTAAAATCATTTAAACTCTCCTTTCATGTGGAAAAAAGGTGAAATTAATAGTGCAATTGAGATTTAGATTTGTGCACTACACCTTTAGTTGCATGAGTTTTTTGTACTATCTATGCTTTGACCACAAATAAATGATTTGTTGCTGCTGTTAGACATGTTTTACAGATTGTTGGCAGAAATCTACATACTGAAACAAGATTCTCTGAAATGAATAAGTATAAAAGTATTCTGATACAAATTTTCCAACACTGCAACACTTGCTATAAAAGATCACAGTGTAGGTACATCTGTAGGTGTTTAGTTTTAGATGCTTCTTTGCAAATCAACATTGGCTGATATTAGTCATTGGCTCAAATTGATATGTGATAAAGAGAAGGTTCAACAGCCCTTGTAGATTAAATCCATGTAACTGATGCAGTGAAAGCACACCTCAGGGGCAGGATCTTCAGCATTGACTTTACATTCTCCTACCCATTCTGCTATCCACTAATGGATCATCCAGTTCACTATCTTTTCAACCACTTGCCCACAGGAAAAATGAGCAGTTTATGTATAACATCCATCTTCAGCAGGGTGGAGTCTAATTTGCCCTTTCATACTCCCTCTGTGCCCTTTGGGCTACGCAGTGCATAACACAGTGGCTTCCAGTCGGACACTAGATAAATATAATGACCCTGATAGAATTGTGAATCAGGGTAAAAAAATGGGCTTAGTTTATCTTGGGTTGTTATTAACCTTGCACACACATTCTTGAACTGCCATGACACAGTAAACCTGTCACCAGTTACATTTTTATTATTTAAATTAATAACAAAGTCATTATATATTTAAATATTCTAAGAAAATATAATCTTTGTTGAGAGGGAGGCAATAGAACAGATTGGGGGATTACTTTCATTATTTTATAAAATGCAATAGTTTAAAGTAATATTTAAGAGCTAAAGTTTCCCAGCATAATATTTGAGTAGTCCATTCAAACCATACATGGAAACTCAAACTGTCACAACTATGTGTGCAATTACAAACTCCATTCCCAGAAAATTTGAGACACTTTCTAAAAATGCAATGAAAACTGAAATCTGTCATTTGTTAATTTACTTGAATTTTTTTATTAAACTTCATTCTATTTGTTATTAATAGTGTTTGTTGCTCTGGAAGGTTCCTCAATTGGCAATTTAATTGTTTACAAATGAGGTTATCAAAATTGAGTATAAAAAGAGCATGCAGCACAGGCTTAGTCTTTACAAGCAAGGATGAGTCATGGTTCACCACTTTTCCCCAACCTTCATGAGAGAATTGTCAGGCAATACAAAGTAAAATTTTTCGCAGCAGAAGACATGTTTCACCATCTGTCTAGTTTATATCATAAAAAGATTCAGGGACTCAGGGGAAATCTCACATGTAAAGGTCAAGGGTGAACCATTGAAACATCAGGCAGTATTGTTTGAGAAACGGTAGTATTACTGCAGTGGACATAGCCACATAGGCTGGAAATCAATGCTTCAACAAATGCAACATGAAACTGTATTAAGAGGAAATCATGTATTAATTTTGTGCAGAAATGCCAGCGAGTTCTCTAAGTACAAAGTCACCTGAGTTAGACTGGAAGAGTGTAAATGTAGTCTGTTATCAGAAAAGGTCATGTTTCAGCGTATATTTGTATATTTGTATATTTGAGAAAAACAGACACTGGATTCTACGTTCCAAAACTCAAAAGACCATGCAAACTGTTTCTCATTAGAAGTGCAAAAACCGTTATCTGTGATAACACAGGATTGCATCAGTGTCTGTGGCATTCAGTCTCTTCACAAATTCCAGAATGCACCGCGCAACCGGCAACATCCGGTTCACCATTTTCTCTTGTTTATGTCTGTGCCAGCTACGCTACATACACTGTTTACAACTTTATTTGGTAAGTAAATACTTACGTGATATCTACTAGCTTTTGTAACTATATGCAGATATGTCTTTGGATATTAAACATCATATCTTGTTGTGTCAACTTGTATTTTCAATTTAAGCAGTGGGTTTTTAATGTAAACACGTTGTTGCAAGCTATCGTGTTGCATGCTATCAATTCAATGTAGACCAGTGTGGCAAGCAGCGTGATAATGTAGCTTAGTATTGATAGCATGGTGAACCGGATTTTGCCGGTTGCGAGGTGCATTCTGGGATTTGTGAAAGGGGCGAATGGGTAATCTGCATACATGGTAAGTTATGATTGATGCAAAAGCCTATTTTTGGTATTTTGGAGAGACATGCTGCCAGGAACTCCATGTCTGTTTCAGTAGGACAATGCTAGACCTCATTCTGAATGAAGTACAACAGTGCGGCTTAACATATAGAGTATGTGTGCTTGAAAGGACTGCCTGCAGCCCAGATCTGTCTCCTATTGGAAATGTATGGAGTATCATATAGAGGAGAATCAGATAACAGTGACTACAGATTGTTAAACAACTAAAGTCTTGTTTAAAGCGATAATTGGGAAACCTTTCAATTGCAAAACTAATCATTAGTATTGTCAATTTTCACAGTTAAAATGTATGATTAGAAGCAGATGTGACCATGAGTGGTAAACTTTTTTTTGTTTTGCATCT
This sequence comes from Crenuchus spilurus, assembly GCA_036984385.1. Taxonomy (NCBI): domain Eukaryota; kingdom Metazoa; phylum Chordata; class Actinopteri; order Characiformes; family Crenuchidae; genus Crenuchus; species Crenuchus spilurus. The sequence goes on from BRDA01059359.1 coordinate 3,434, forward strand.
ATCCATAACTTGATAAAAATAATTAAGTTTGTCATTAAAAAACACAGAAAACCTTTTCTTTGTTCTTTTCTCTGTTAAATTTAAAACATTATGAGCCAGTTTCTCAGGAATTAATCCTAATATTGTTCTGGCCTGTATTTTACTTTCAATTAAAAAACTATTAAAAAAAAATTGTAGTCTAAGACTTGGTTTAGTTTTTCTCTGGGAAACCAGACCTATAAGTTATTAGGTATCCCCTAATAAGAGTTATTTCATTTGACAAACCAGACATTGAGGAAAAGGTTCTAAGCCTCAAAATGGCTATCAAACTTGATTTGGAAAAAAGGAATCAAACCTTAAACTGTGTACCATGATGGTAATTCATAATTCTTCTCTTCTTCGTAACTCCAGGTCTAGACAGTGATCTGAGCAGTGCATTTGAGAGTTATAGGCAGGCCACAGATGGTAGGTTCATTGATAATTTACGGTAATACTGATTAAAATTTGAACATAGGCACATATACTGTACATCAAACAAAATTTTAGACTTGCTGTGGCAGTTTGAGATTCACACCCCCAATATACTGACTTGTATTTCTACATATTAAAGGTATATTATCAGAAACTACTGTCTGTATGTGTACAACTGAAAGCTTCATCAAACAAATGAAATTAAAAGGTTTAATATAAGCCATGTACTTATACATGAGATAATGTCATACTCTAGATGCAGTGACCAATGCACTGTCTAAAGCAGGGTTATTGAACTGCCCTTAACACATCTACACCTGGCATTTAACCCAACTGAAGTGAACATCTCATTAGAAATCCGTTCAGAGACTTTGAGCTCATTTAACTTATTAGTTTAGTAAAACAGATGCAGGGGAGACATGAGTCAAGTCACAAATTTAAGGACTTAATACTTGCTTGACTATAAATATAACCTTATATATAAATGTAATATATAAATATAATAATGCTTTTATTTCTCAAGGATAATATCTTGGTACCAATACTAATACCATTACATTTATAACTGGGATTTTTTTTTTCTCCACAGAACCAGTCAAATTTGAGTAATTCAGGGGTGTCAAACTCCAGTCCTGGAGGGCCAGTGCCCAGCACAGTTTCAGTCTCTGTTCTGACACTACAGTTAAACCTGACAATTACTTGTGGAGTTGAGTCAGGTGTGTTTTATCAGAAAGATCACCAAACAGCAGGAGTGTGTACCTCAAGGACTGGAGTTTGACACTCCTGTCATAAAGTATGATTTAGATCAACATAAATCCTGTCACTCAGTGTGTGGCATAAACTTCCAGTATCTTTGCAAAATCAACCATAAAAGCCTTTATGAATCTATTATGAATCTGTTATGTCTTTCAAATAAAATTAAATACAGTGGATCCTCAGTTTTCATTATTAATCTGTTCTAAAGTGCCTGATGATAACCAAAACAAACAATCACTGCAATATTTCCCATAAGACATAATATAAATCCAATTAATCCATTCCAGACATTCAAAAAAATATAAAAAAAGACATTTACTATAGGATAACTATAGTTTTACACACAGAAAACATTCATTCATTCAGAAAACAATGAGAAATAAATACAAAAGACTAATAAATTGGATAAATGAATGTTTAACATCACTCTTATAGGTTTACGCTCTGTTTTAGAGAGTGCTGATGTGGTCCAGCTGGCAGCCTTTGTTTTGTACACCCTTTCTCGGGGTTCTCAGCTTCTTTTTGTTTTTTTTTTCGTACACATTTTGTGGTGGTAACGCTGTGCACCATCATATCGTTTAACTAACATGTTTTAGTTTATTTTGAGCATTTCTATTTGAGTGATTCTCATTTATGTGAAAATCTTTAGCTTCTGTCTGCACTGCTCTTGGTTCCACTGAAGTCTATGTATGGTCCTTTGATGAGATCTTGGTGTATGGAAATGTGTCCAAAAAGTTTTTTTAATGTTGATGCTGTTTGAGTAGTAATTTACTAATTTAAGGAATTTAATAATTTGAGTTTCTGGATTTCTGATTTCTGATTAACATTTTCACAATATTGTACATTTAAAAATTTTTAAGGCTTGAAAAATCTTATTAAATCAACAGAGTAAACAGAAAAGACAACATTTTGTAGATGTTTTAAAGATTTAACTCTGAACAGGAAAATCACCAAACTGCCCCAGACTCTGTCCATGATGATATAAAATAAACCTGCTTAGGCTATAATGTGGTAAATTATTGACTGTCAATAAAAGATGGACTAAAATGTAGATGTTCCTGAACTTTTTAAAGGTGCACTCATTTAAAAAGTGCCAAAATGGACTCTTACCACAGAAGTGCCAGAGAACCTTTCATTCTGGTTCCTTAAAGAACATTTAATTTTTTTTTTTTTTTTTTGTAATTGAGTTATGTGGACATGAAGAACATTATATATTATATAAAGTATTTATCAAGTTAAGCTTCTTCCTATAAACTGTATTTATAGGGTATTATTAAGCCTGTTATCAATAAGATTCTTTACAGAACCAGCCATTTAAAAAGAACCAAAAGTGGTTCTTTATGGTATCACACAAATAATCTTTTTTACAGGTTTTGTTATTTTTAAGTGTAGTGTAAATGCTGTTTGAAAGCAAACTTCAGTAATTCTGTTTGGGAAAACCACACCATGTGGTTGCACATATTCTGCTTCTGTCTGTTTACTGGCCATTTGTATCCTGTGGCAACACACCTGCTAAAGCAGATAAGGCTGCGTTTCTAATGAATACTAATCACTCTCAATCAGCTAAGGCACATTTGAAGTCAACAAAAACCTATTTATGGGCTTTGTAAATTAGACAATCACTGATTCAGAATCAACTATATTGTGACTGTAGAAGCCAGGCTTTTCTTTTGTGTTTGGTTTAAAATGAAAAACTGTTATATTTACACTTCACCTTTTAAAGAAAAGTTCATCCAGAAATCACATCTACATATTTTTCCACTTCCCCCCAAAGAAAAGTACATATTTGGAGTACAAATTTTTGTTTCTTTAGTTTAGAACTGGACCTGTGTGACTAATGTTGTCAGCACTAGAACTTAAGTCATCTAATTAGCCAAGTCATTTCCATCACATTAGACGATTTCCGCAATCCTGCCACCAAGACCAGCACAACACTTTTTAAATATAGATTTGCTAAATTACAGTGCAGTTTATAGGAAGCTGCAGTAGTTTATTTTGGATTTGGCTGCAGCTGTGGTCAGCCTGCTGTTCTGGATCTGGTGTCAGAAGCATGGCAGATTGGGATGAGGAGGTTGTGTGGTGTTGTGTGTGGATCAGGCGTGTGTTGACTGCTAAAGGGAATCACAGACAGTATCCCGCTGTGCTGTGACTCAGTGCTGAATGCATGCTGGTGTACAGTCAGTGTTTTCCGGGAGCTGCGCTGTGTGAGTTTGGGACGTGCTGTGTGTGCAGCACACCAATGTTCACTGGTCATTTCCTTGTTAGTAAATTTTTAGCCCAAAACATCAGCCTGTTGAAAGGAAATTATTTTTTTCCACTTCATGGAATATTGCTGTAGCTTAAAGCATATTTTCATGAATTTTTCAAGAATTCTGCATTATTCAGATTATGTTAGGATAACCAGATGTCCCAGTTTTCTTTTTTTTTTGGCCTGTCCCTGGCTGGAGCTGTCCCCAAAAATGTCCCTGTTTTTAACTGTGAATTAAAAACACACCAGAAAATCCTAAAAACAAACAAACAGCAGAGCAGATGGGCAGACTGGGTTTATTTTAGCCAACAGAGGGGGCTGGCTGCTGCTATTTACTAACCAGTTCTACTACATGCTCACCTAGTTTTAGAGAATACTGCTGCTTAAGACTCCAGAAGCTAAAAATTAAGCTATGGGCATACTGGCCTGAGTGGTATAGACATTCATATTTCTACTGGAAAATAGGTTACCATGCAATCAACAAAAGAAAAAAAGTGTGATATATATAGATATATATATATATATATATATATATATATATATATATATATATATATATATATATAATGATATATTGATTGTCAAACTCAATGTCTCCTTAACGTATGTCAGCAAAAGCCCTTTGGATTGGATTAGTTTGAGTGCGTCATCTGGACTTAAACATTTTTACACATCTCCTCAGTGTTTAAAGTTCTGCACATGAATCATTCAAATTACCAGAAGAAGAGTGTGTTTCTGGGGTTTGTATCAGAGAAATTCTACTTTACGGAGAACTGCCACTTGTTGCCTTGGTTGGTCAGACCTTGAAATGATAGTTTTCATTAATCTTCATAAACACACTAATGCAGTGTTTTTCACAAAACAGGACTACATAAAAATTCAGCACTATTGTCATATTTTTTACACATTTTTACACACCAATTTTAGGACTTTGAAAGAGCACACTGCCCAGCCAATGAGCACAACCACTTGATAACCAATCAGTAGCTGAAATGCTAGCATTATACTGTAAAAACAGGGTTGTTTTAGAAAAACACAGCAATACTGACTTTTTTATGTTATAACATTTAAACATTGTAGAAATAATAAAATGTTATACATTAAAAGACTAGGAACAATGTAATGGGGGCAGCCGTGGCCTGGTGGTAAGGGATCTGGTCTTGTGACCAGAAGACCAGATTGCCAGTTTAATCCTGACCCGGTTGGGAATGAAGTGCCCTTAAGCAAGGCACCTAACCCGCAACTGCTCCCTGCACTGTGCATTGTGGATAGGGCTGCCCATCTCTTTGAGTACATGTTCTCACAGCCTAGTGTGTTCACACATTTTAAGAGGACTTACTCACATGCCTCTATTGTTTATTAGCTTTTGATATGTGTTGAATAGGCAGTGGACGGTGTCGTGCCTTTATTATGGGTTTTAGTTTCATTTTCCTCCACATGATTCTCTCCCAGGTAGTGTATGAAATGTAAAATCTTCCATGTAGACCAAATAGACCAGTAACTGACACTTCTAAAACATTAATACTTTTGGTTTGTGATTTGTGAAGGATTTTGGGGGTAAGAGAATATAATATGACTATAATATGGCTAGTAGCAGTGGCCAAAAATCTTTATTTTCTTCTTTATCAGTCATGGAAGTTTGTGTCCAGGCAAGACTAAAAGAATCAGACAAGCTCTGAGTTTGATAAAATAAATTAACAGTAATTTCAGCCTTTAATTTTCTCAGAGAATGAAGAAAAAAATCACTGAGGTCCTCCTTTAAAAGAAGAAATTACCCCAGAATCCAATGCAATTCAATTCAAATAGGGCTGCAGTCATTCAGAGATCGGTGTAAAATGCTCCATTCTTCAGAAACTGTTTTACATAGAATTTTTCACAATAATGGTGAGAGGGGCCAAATGTATGTAATGCCTCGAAATGCCACTATCCACAGTTATTACATGTCCTGTGGATGGGAGTATTGTTATCCTGGAGTCACCACTCCCATCGCCATATACATGTTTAATCAAAGGTAAGGATAATCAATCACAATGACGCTTTATAGATTTGAATTTGATTCTTTCTTCTAAGGGGACAAATCTTTAATGTATTTTCCTTGGTCCTTTGGTTAATTTGCATTGGTTCAATACAGAACTCCATTAGCTGTTTCTCTGTAATGCTAATCACAGCGTGAAATGCCATCGCTGTCAGAAAATGCACAAGACACCCTTTCCTTTACAAGTGCCAGACATAATACCACTTCTGAAGAATGAATCCAAAGAAAGAAACATATCTGAAGTGAATGGCACTGTTACATGGAGTGAATTTAAATGAGAGAACAGCATGTTTTTATGGATTTCTGCACTGAAAATGGACTGAAAAGAGTTATACATATATATATAAGCTAGTGCTCAAATGTTTGGGGTCACCCAGGATTTTCTATGACATCACAACCTTCTATTTCAGAAGAAATCGAAAAATTTCTTTTGGAGAATATGATAAATCCACAGGTGCTGCTGCTCCAGACAGTTAAGCTTCTACGGTAGAAAAGTGAGGTAGGACAGTGTCATCACCAAGATAATAACAAATGTTAACAACAGCAATCACAATATGAGCTGTTCTTCATCCATGACCAGAGGGTCTTTCACTTGCTGCAAATAACTATTCTAATTTTTATCTGGGTCAGAAATAGTTCATATCTTTTTGTCTCATGCTGATTCTTGTTAGTAATTTTAGAAGAATATCCATTAAGTCCCCTGAGTCATCAATGAGACATATTTGAATAGCAGAAACCACACAAATAGCACAAAGAAGATAAAAATACTACAAAAATATATTTTTGTAATCACTTATATACACATGCAGGTTTTACAACAATGACATTGTTCTAAATTATTACAAATTGTAAGAATTTTTCAGAATAGATTAATGCCTCTAAAAGCTACTATCCATAGTTATTGGTGCAGGCTCTGAGGATGGGAGTTGTGTTATCCTTGAGTCACCACTATACATGTTTCATCACCATATACATGTTTAATCAAAGGTATGGATAATCAATCCAGATGATGTTGTATAGATTTGCATTGATTCTTTTCTCTATGGGGACAAGTCTTTAATGTATTTTCCTTGGACATTACTCAAAAATGTCATTGGTTGAAGTCCCCTTCTGGGTGCAGTTCCCATGTTCTCCCTGTGCACCCAGTGAGGAGGTAGGGGACTAACTACGAACCTGATCAGGGATAAGTGAATAAGAGAAAGGATCAGTGGATTATTAAAAAAAAACTGGTGGTGCAGTAGAATTTAATAAAATAATAGTTTGAAATTAATTACTGTTACATATTTACTTATTTAAGACATAACTTATGTGACCCTATAAAAAGAATTTTATTTATTAATTTGTATTTGGAAAACAATGCATCTTCTTTTAAGTTTATTGGGGTCACATTATCTTTCAATTAGCCAAGTCCATCTGCTAATTATGATCTACAAGCACTTGTATTTAACCCATAATTAGCCTTTTTAGATTTGTGCAGTAATTTGTTTTAAAAATTACAATAAAAAAAAGATTCTTTTTTTTATTTGACTGATTCCTTTATGTTGTCTTCTGCTAAGTTTGGCAGAAAATTGCCATTACATTACTTAATTAAATTTTATTTGTTTTTTGTATCTTTCATGTAGCCAGAACCTTCAGCTATTGATTTTTATTTTGTCATATCTGTGACAAAATAAAAATCGGTGTGAGCACCCGCTCAGTGTGGTGATTCCTTAATTTTTGCCAGGGTTTGTGTTTTTATGAAGTGGTTGTCTGCGAAGTATGAAACTCGCAGACCATTAGTCTGATATTCAAACACATGATGCACAGCAGTGTATGTGCTACAGTTTGTTAGGGGGGCTCATTGTGCCACTGGACACGGTTTAGTCATATTTCAATAGAACCAGAGACAGTAAATATTAATTCAGTTGAAATTACAATTAGGGTCAACAACAACAGGAAATATAAATTGTTCCAGCAATTTGTAAATACTGTAATACTCAAGCAATACTATACATTTCAGGAGTGAGACAATAGAGTGTTTGGTTGGGGCTGAAGTTAGCAAGGCTCTTTACAGTGAGGCTGTTATAGATGATGAAAGAGGCAGTAAACATTAATATCCCACTGAATAAGACAGACATAGTATAGCAATTATTTATTATTAAGTACTCCCTATCTGATACCGACTTCTGAAGACCACAGGTATGCGTCTGTTCAAATAGGAAAGAAAAATAAAAAAGATGAAAACATTTCAGTAGTTTCTTGTAGACACCAATGAGATTAGATGGGAAAGCAAATGAGACTTCAGCATAAGCATAAGTGTTCTGTTGCTCTCCTCAGTATTCCAATGTCTCCTCTGGAGTCTTACACTGTGCTCAGATTAAAAATAAGTCAGACAAGAGATCAGTCAGACAAGAGTCTCAATATGAACTCTTCTATTTCCCATCCAACAAGAATACTCCTCTTTGCTTTGAATGCTTTAAATGACACAAGTTGAAATACGTTTATCTACATTAGAAGTATCTCATATCTTAGTGAAACATTCCTTTTGGGTTGGCAGTGTATTTTGGACAGTGTCACATTTTGATCTTGATACTGCTGATATCGCTGATGATTTGGAGAGGAGAAATAATGAGTATGTCAAAATCTAACAGCCTCTTTGTCCCCTGGTGCTTGTTCTCCTTTTCATTTCTCTCTTTCCGTTTAGCAGTCCCATTGCCACTCACCCACTACATATCCAGCTGCACTAGACACTGTGACAGATGTCTGGATATTTAGATTTTTCTCTTCATCTGTGCCTCTTGAGTGAATGAGCAGAATCAGCTATGTGCTATTCCTTTGGGTATATTTAGCTTTAATACTAACCTTCACATTCTTCAAAATGTCTTCCTTTGTATGAACAGTGTCTTACTATAGTGTTAAAGAATTGTTCACTTAAAAATCACATTTGCATATGTTTCCATTTATACTTACATCCTCTATCAACCTAAGGCATGTTTGGAGTCCATATTTTGAGTTCAGAACTGAAGCTGCAAGGTAAATATTTAAACACTAGAACTAGACACTAGAACCAAAAAGACATTTCTCCAGTTATTTCTGTACAAATACATCACCAAAAAAATCTCTTGGCTCACATCCACATCTTAAATAAGGTTTCACAGGCTAGTTGATATGTTTTAAATCACAGTTAGCAATGTTGTAGTTGTTAGCTTCACAGTTAATATGTAAAGAAGCACAATTTGGACTCAAAACATGTCTTGCATGATTGACTACACCCAAAACCAAACCAAAGTGTTGAGTCAATATGACCTCACTATCATACATTTTATAGAGTCATGGGGAATTACTTTTTTATTGGTGTTTGAGTAAGTTACTTTTTAAACAGCATCAACTAGGGTTGTACTTTGTACCAAAATGAAAATGTTTGGCCAAAACCAAAACAAAACATAATGAAACATGGCCAAATACCCAACGTGGTTTGTCATTTATATAAATCATTATATCTTTAGTAACTAAACTATTTCCCCTAAGTTGGTTTGACATCATTAGGATTAATGACTTTAATTGATTATTCTTTTATATTTATATATAAAACAAATGTTAGAAAAATGACACGACAATATCTGAATATGTATGAAGATGCATGTATGTTACATTATTACTAATATTTAATTAAAAAACATGAATCAAAATCATGTAAGTGTCTAAAATTAATGATGTAAATCACGTGTTAATGATGATGATAAAATTAATGATGTAAATCAGCTACAGACACTGAAACACTTCACATTTCTTTAGGTAATTGTGAGACGGCACTAACACTGCAGCCGCAAGAGCAAACACAAAGCTAAGTGGCTGTGTTCTGGCTTCATCTTAATAAGTGTAGTTTAGTAAAGGTTGTGCTTGTAGTTTGTTGCCTTCTTCCATTTCACCACCAAACTGTAACTGTGCTGGTGAATCTATGTTTTGTTAACTGGTGAGAAAACGCATTCATAATGTTCACTATTTGGTATAAATTATTTGGTGTTTTCACTTCAAAAGGTTTTTTTTTCTTTAATCATTTTTGGCTGAATAACTTTGTTTGCCGAATATTGGGTGCATCACTAGTATCAACATTAAAACAAAAGTGACTTGAAATGTGTCACTTTATGTGTAATAAATATAAAACCTACTACATTTTAGATACAGTAATATAGCAAAAACAAAAGGACTGAGATAGAGAGAGACAATGTTTTAAAAAATTTGAATTGAATTGAATAAATATCAGGATTTATAGATTTAGGTTGATCTATTATCAGCAGTCTGTATTCGACGATGTATAAGGATCAGTTATTGATACTGAAACAAGTGTTATTGGTGCACCCTACCAACACAGTTAAATGGGATGTGTTCATTTAAAATACCATGTAACCAGGTTTACAGGAACTAGATATTGTGTTCAGTCTTTGCTCAGTGGTGGGGAACATTTTTGTGCCTGTGATCTGGCATCACATCAATCTGCACAATCCAGCCTGACTGACTCTTTTGTATTCAGCTTTAATGATAAAAATACAACCTCTGATACAGAGTCTGATCATCTGTGATGACAGAGCTTTATCCCCTCTTGTGGCCACTGAAGGTTTTTTATGTCCTGTGATTTCATGTACTTATGAAACACTGAGAGTGAGAACAAATTCTATTCAGTCTCTTCTTATTTTTTTCTCTGCAGGTTCTTCTGTCTATATTTTATAATTCTATTCCTGGTGTAGTCTGCAGTGTTGCCTAGCAACAGATTTTCCAGAGTTCAGTGTGTGTCATGATGCTGCAGAGCAAGAGACTGATAACAGATTACAGATTATACCACACACACTACGTACACTACATACACATACACACACACGCTACATAACCCCCCCCACACACATACATGCTACATACCCTCCCACACACACTACATACACACACTACTCACACACATACACACTACATAACCACCCCCCCACACACACACATTTCAATAAGGGAGAGAAAAGAATTCAGTTAACAATTCTCCATCTGACTTAATGATCCACTAAACCTTCCATGTTTCTTTTCTTTTATCTCTCTTTTTCTTCTCTCTGAAAGTGTGCAGTGATAAATTACATATGCAGAATGCAGCAGCGCCCAGAAATTATAGGTGTTTCTTGAATTCCTGTCGGCGCTTTTTGTGTGTAATGGATTTTTTCTATTTAACTCTTTATCTGAAAAGTTTCTGTGTAAAGCAGCAGTATTTATTTTTTACCTGATTACATTCACTTATGTTTGTGTTGGGACAAAATCTTATATTTCCACTTAGGTTATTGCCGTTTATATGGGCTATAAGTTTTATAATGAATGAACCAATAGAAATGGTCTAGAATTACTTTGAAAAAAAATGACAAAACATGATGATATTCTCCCTTACATTACGTGATGTACAATGTAAAGTAAAAGTAGAGAAAATACAAATATACAAGATAAGTTACTATAATAATAATAATAATAATAATAATAATAATAATAATAATAATAAAGATTTTTAAAGGAATCTAATTAATGCTTTGCTACTTAAGCAAGAAGGTAAAGAGATGTTTTTCATTTTTTTAAACACTGGACAGCCTGACAGATGTTTATTAGCACCAGATATTTGGTGCCCAAAAGCAGAAAGTTATAGTCTTTTTAAAGTTCATATGTGGATTATGGAGAAGACTATCAGTAGATTATCTTAAAGCATGATTTGGAATATAATCTGTCAGGCACTCAGAAATGTGTGAAGGTGCTAAGCTGTTAAGAGATTTAAAAGCTAATAGTAAGATTAGTTCATCCTAAAAGAAAGAGGCAGTCAGTGATAGAAACAGTGTGAACCATAAATAATATCTACATTTTTTGTGCTTTGATTTATCAGGTTTAGGATGTTAAACTACATACTAAACCACATATATATTTTTTTTCTCATTTGTTGCTCAGTGACACAAGCTAAAATTATGATAAAATGACATATTCTACATTTCTTATTGAGACTACATTAGCACTTATTTGTAAATTTCAAGGTATTGATTTTTATTGAGTGACACCAAAACTGAGTCACTGTCCTACATCACTCTTCTGGAATCTGGAACAGCAGCATTTATACATTTTAGCATAGCTTCAAATTATCTAGGAAAAAAACACTTTCTTCAGAAGAAAAAGTGTTATTTCCAAATTTAATTTGATCCTAAACTTTTTAGTGGTAGTGTATATAAAAGTGTTGGATCCTCTGACATCACAACAAGCTGGTATTGCATCTTAATTTCCATATATAGACAGGACTGTATGGACTGGACTGTGTATTAAAGAGAGCATATTAGCTAAATGACAAGTGCTGATTTAAAATGCCAGAATTAAATTTTAGGGTTAATAACAGTTGCTTTAGGTTTGGTCAGTCTTATTACTAAACAGCAGGCCAAATCAAGGGGGGTAGTGCAGGTCATCTATAGAGGCATCATTTTTTGGATATGTGTTCCAGCATTGCTTTGTGTAGAGTATTCAGGCAAACTGTTCCTGCAGCTTTGCAGAGATCTGCCATACAATACGAGCTCCATCACCAACTGCTAACAGTGCTGTTATTTAAGAGTCAGCTTGAACTGTAAGCTGATTCCATTACTGGAACCGGATACATATCCATAGTCAATTTGCATTGATTACTGACTTTATTCCACTTGTCTCAGATGTAGTCAATTAGTCTAGACATCAGTAGTAGAAAAATTGCTTAGTACTAGAGCTCAATAGTCACCTAAATAAACCAGTCATTTCTGTAAAAACACATCACCAGAAAGTGCAACCCAGATCGTAGTTATGGTCTTACAGTGAAGTCAATGTGTTTTAGGACACTGTATGACTTACTGCGAGTTTTAAAAAACAAAAACGTGTTTATGTCATGGCTGCTTGTAGCCCTGAAGTTTTATTACATTTAATTCTTCACAATACTGAAGTACTGATTCTCTTGTACACAGTAATGAAGTGTCCTAAACCTGGCTTGCATCCCTCATTTTCATTTGGCCCACTTGCCGCATGGATTGATGGTACTTGGGCGGACCACTCCAGGTTGCAAGATGTGGGCCACATATCAGCCAAATGTGAAGCACACACAACTGGGCCAAATCTGGACCAGAAGCTAGCCACTTATGGCTCATATGTAGGTAGCACTCCCATATCACTGTCAGAATTTGACAGCATCTGTTATGGCACATGTGGGCCAAACGTGTATTTTCAATATGAGGGCCACATTTGGCTCACATGCAATTTTCCAATGCCAACAGTGGGCCAGCAGAGCCATTTCTCAGCCAGAAGAGGCCCACATCTGTATGCCATCTGGGACTAGTCTGTGAGACCTTAATTATGATCTGTGTTGGTGCTTGAAAGTTTGTGAACCATTTAGAATTATCTATATTTCAGCACAAATTTTAACAAAACCTTCATTAGATTGTCACACTAGTCCTAAAAGTAGATAAAGAGAACCATATCAAACAAATGAGACAAACATTTATTAGACTATATATATATATATATATAAAGACATTGGCATTTATTTATTAAGGAAAATGATCCAATATTATATGTCTGTGAACAGCAAAAGTATGTTAACCATCAGGATTAGCAGATAATTTGAAGGTGAAATTTGAGTCAGGTGTTGTCAATCAATGATCGGGTGTGAGTGGGTGCCCTGTTTTATTTAAAGAACAAGGATCTAGTTCAGTTATCATTGACAACACATTTAAGGAAGATTTCTAAGGAGCTCAAAAGAAGAGTTGTTGATGCTCATGAGGATGAAAAAGGTTAACCATCTCTAAAGAGTTTGAACTGCATCATTCCACAGTCAGACAGATTGTGTAAATAGAGGAAATTCAAGACCATTACTACCTTCTGCAGAAGTGATTGACCAACAAAGATCATGCCAAGAGCAAGGCATTCAAATCACAAATGAACCCAAAGTAACTTAATGAGTCCACCATTAGGAGAACACTGAACAACAATGGTATGCATAACAGGGTTGTAAAGAGAAAGCCGCTGCTCTCCCAAAAAAACATTGCTGCCAATCTGCAGTTTGTTAAAAATCCCATGGAAAAGTTAGAAGGCTATTTGAACAATGTTTTGTGGAGGGAAAAGATAAAAAAAAGAAAAATGATGCATTCCAGCATAAAAAACACATTCCAACTTCCAAAGGAATCTTTGCCAGTCTCTGATGGTTATTTACCCCTATAACTGACACTTGTAATGGCAAGTTTAGGCTCATGTGTAGCTACTCCAGTTCATCTCATTCTATTGGTTAATCTGTTTCTACAGAGATTATACAAACTGTGTGAGTATAATTGAACTCTCATATTAAAAGAGGTGTCTACATACTTTTGGACCGGCAGTGTACTCAAATATACAGTCAGAAAAACTGCATACATTTGTTCTCAGTATGTGAGCTCTTTCAAGTTGATGTCTTTTTTTAATGGTGTAAGCAACTACATTCATTCATAAATTATGAATTTTCATGAATTATTATAATGTGATGCATTGTGTTCTTGTTTTCATGTTCTCCAGTTCTGAATAATTACAAATACATCACAGAACTAAGCTGGAGTGTAATAATACTCTTATTTTCTGATTTGATTATATTTCAGGTATGAAACCAATTTTATTTTTAGTCTCAAAATGTTATGTTAAATGTTGTAACAAAGCTCTTAGCTGTTTAGCACAAATTCATTTGAGGATAATACAATTTTAATTCAAAACAAAAACAAATATTGCTGTGTGAATTAGTTACCATATTAATTAATTAATTAATTAAGATCTTATTTGAGTTCTGTGGTTCCATTCAAGTCTGATTATGATTGTTAGTCTACGTAAGCTAACCATATATTCTGATTGCCAAAGTCTGATAGAAAGATTTGGAGAAACAAACAGTTAATTAGTCATCATTTGGTCCATCAGGATCATTTAGTTGATGATTAGTTGTCATAAGAATATTTTTTAACATTTTTAATTTTATGCAACTATGAAAGTTCAGCCCTAAAGCAACTAAACATATTGATTGGCTTTTAGCTAGATCCTTTCTTTGTATTAAATCAACACATTTTATATGACACTATTATTGTGTGCATTCAAACACGCCATATCTACAGTCACACTGTGTGTAAAGTGATGCAACATGTTTGTTCTGAGTGTAAAAATATGAGCCAAAATATTTGTTTTGTAAGGAGAAATACTACCAAAATTAGGATTAGCTACACAGAGAAGCAATAAACAAACCTCTCTCTCTCTCTCTCTCTCTCTCTCTCTCTCTCTCTTTAGTATTAGTATTAATCTAGTAATTAGTATTAATATTGTTCTTCGTTTGCAGAGGCTAAATGTTGATGCTTAGAGTCAGCAACCTAGCTAAAGTTTTACCCAGATAGCAAAATTATTCTGACCCACATTTCATTTGGCCGACTTGCCACATAGGTTGATGGCACTTGGGAGGACCACTCCCAGTTGCAAGATGTAGGCATGTAGGCCACATATACGCCAGATTACGGCCACATATCTGCCAAATATAGGTAACACTGCCATATCTCTGCCAGAAGTGGACTGCATCTGTTATGGTATATGTAGGCCAAATGCGTATTTTCAATATGCGGGCCACATTTGGCTCGCATGCATTTTGCTAGTGCTGACAGTGGGCCAGCAGTGCCATTTCTCAGCCAGAAGTGGCCCACATCTGGATGCTATCTGGGTAGCTTTCCCAGGTGGTTTATGTACTGCTTTGTATTATGCATATGGTAACAGGTGTATATGTGTCTCTTTTAGACCACCAGAAGCTGGACAGAGAGGCCCGGATCTGTCGATTGCTCAAGCATCCCAACATTGGTAAGTAAAATTTACATAATCATAACTGCCAAAATAAAATGGTGTGTTTTAATATTTGTTTGAGTTCAGTAAAACAAATGTGCATTCAGATGTACAGAGTGTTTTGTCACTATTTAACTCTATGGCTCCTGTGAAACAGCATGTTTCAAATGATGTGTTATATGATGTTAATTATTTCACTGTTTTAAGTGTCTGAGATATTTTCCAAATGTCTGACAACACTTGACTTACTGAATCATTCTGAATAAAGTCATGTCTACTGTATCAGCTGAATAACATAATCAGGCAGAAATTTTTTCTCAAGTAAAATCTCTGAATCATTCTTTTCATCCCTGCTTCAAAGACAAGTCACCAGTATTTCTTTAATACAAATTGTTTATTGTAAGCATTATTGTAGAGAAAACACAGCATGCCGCTGTCTATGGTTGATCACAGTGAATAAACAGAATGGAGGTGCTATTTAAATGCAAGTCTGATTAAACCATGATGAAGAAATTAACAGAGATTGCTATTTTAGCATGATTAATAGTGCAATCTTCTCCTTTTCATTACTCACATAATGTAGACCAACAACATTTGTTATTCATCTTTACTGAGGTTGATTTTTAAATGAAAGGTTATTGAATGAACTTGCAGAAATCAAGAAAGACTTTCTGTTTAAAGGAATGGTTTGCTCAAAAAATCATAGTTACATATTTTTCCACTCACTGTTTAGTATATAGCTGGTGCTGAGTGAGGCTAAAATTGCTAACAAAGTAACTCAATAGCCATCTAAATCTAAATTAGCCTCCTTATTGATGATACTTATCATCATTGAAACTGATTCTAGTAGTCTGAGACCAAAATTAAGAACTAGATATGATTTGAGAAGAAATTTTGAGAGACATTTTGGAGATTTTGTCAGAATTGACTGGTAATGACTTAGCTTTAATGTTTGCCAGCATTGTTAGCCTCACAGCTCTAGTTCTAAACTAAAGAAGCAATATTGTCTTACTAAGGTAAGTAGCAAATATGATTTTTGAATGAGCTTGATTAAATGGCCTATTTTCCTTTAAATAGACGATTTGAAATATAATATGCAAGCATACATATATTTAATTTATTTATTCATCCTAAACCCCTTTCCCATCCTAGCCCTTTCTATTTCCATTGAATATATGTGTTTGAATTTGCTCTGATTTTTGAATGAGACTCCATACAAAGAAGAACAAAGCTCAAGTACAATAAAAGTACTGTCTTAAAAGTTCAGTAACAAAAATGTAAAAGACTGAGTATATGGGATAGTAGCGATTTACGTCCTGAAAACGTTGCCTCAGGTTCCTTAAGAGTCAATAATTTTTTAAATTAGGGATGCACCGAAATGAACATTTTGGTCAAAACCTAAACTGAACAAAATGAAACATTTGGCCAAATACCAGACTAACCTATTTACCAAAATAAGTTTTGTAGTTAGTCAGGAATGAATGTCTGTATTTGAATAATTTGGTTTGACATCATTAAATTTAATAACATGAGCTTAATTGATTGTTCTTTTATATTTGTATATAAAATAAATGTTTAAATGTTAAATTTACAAAAGACAGTATATGAATATGTATGAAGATGCATGTATGTTACATTATTACTAATATTTAATTAAAAAATCATGAAAATGGCTAGAATTAATAATGTAAGCCACACGGATGTTTTGTGTGTTTGAGTGTCATTGGCTACAGACGCTGAAATACATAAGATTTCTTCCAAGAATTTTGAGATGGTCCATAACACTGCAGCTGCCGGAGCAAACACAAGCTAACACAAACACAAAGCTAAGCGGCTGTATTCTGGCTTCATCATAGCAAGTGTAGTTTAGTAAAGATTGTGGTTGTAGTTTGTTGTCTTCTTCAATTTCACCACCAAACTGTAACTGTGCTGGTGAATCTGTGCTTTGTTGGTGAAGAAAAGCAAAATTCTGAATCTAGTCTTTGCTAAGAGAGAAATGTTAATGCTTAATGAACGGCAGCTTGTTTCCACTCACTATGCTTTTAGAATGAATTTAATTTGGGAATTATGATATAGTTTCACTTCATTTTTCTAAGCTGTTTATACCTACTGGACTTTTTGGCCTTCTGCTCAAAAGAGATCACTGGTTCATTTCCCTAATAATGCAGTCATTAAAAAGGACAGCTGCGGGAAGGGTAGAGCAGTGCTTTACTTTGACCCTGTTTTGGTCTTTATAGGAAAATCAGACAGCACAATGTCCTCTGAAGCTGGCATTAATTTGCAAAGCTAAAAGCTGTGTAAGATAGACTCCAACTGTTTGTGTGTACAGCCAGGAAAGCTGTGTGTTTAATTTGGTGATGAAGAGACTGCTCTTAGGCTCTGACGTCTTCAATAATGCATTTGCCTCACCAGCAATGACAAGACTGCCTGCATTATTAATTCCAGACATTTTCACTCATCTGCGTTTGGCCATGAGCAGCAGCATCCTCCTCTTATCACACAGTAAAATCTGGAAGACAAAATGATTGTGAAATGTGGAAAGCATTACCATATACATGCTTACTTGGTAACCATTGCATGTAAATGTATGACGGTTCAAGGATTTTAGGCCCAATTCTCACTGACTCCACTCTAAGGTGATGTGAAGGTTGAAGATGTTTTATTAAAGTGCAGCTTAACGTCTTGAATCAGTGAACAGGTAGAGAGACATAAAGCACCAGGGAGAGCCAAGAACTGAACAAAGCATAGACCAAAAACACAATGGGAAAGCAACAGAACAGGAAAAAATGCAGTCAACAGACCGTTCAACAACAGGGGCTGCACAAAAGTGACAACTGAAACAAAACAATGCTGCACAAAGAACAAAGGCAAATAAAGGACTACTGTGGATATAAAAAGTATAAACGCTCTATAAAAATGCCCAATTTTTATGTTTTAGAAAATGAGACTACAGGCGGTCCTCGACTTACGACGTTGATCCGTTCCTACGTCGCATCGTAAACTGATTTTCGGTGTAAGTTGAACATACGTACATACTGTACATAAATAACATACTGTAAGCACTTATCCTATCCTAACACCTATCCTAACACAGTAATGATCAAAAAACACATATAAAATACATTTAATAATGAAATGCAACAGCCGCATAACCCTGTATTCTTCCGCCACACACACCAAACACGAAACAAGGCTTTATACAGTAAATGGGAGATGTGTTGTAACCAAGAAACATCGTAACTCGAGACTGACGTAACCCGAGGACCGCCTGTAATAACAATCATTTCAGAACTTTTTCAAACCTTAATGTGACCCATAACATGTACAATTCAGTTGAACTGAAAATGAACTGAAATCTTTTAGATGGGGTAATAAAAATAAAACAACCTCTAAATCTGTGAGATTGTGAAGGTTTTTCCTGTGCACTTCAGGTCAACTCACAGATTTTCAATAAGATTCAGGTCTGGACTCTGTCTGGGCCATTACAAAGCTTTAATCATCTTCTGCTGAAGCCATTCTTTTGTTGATGTGGAGGTATGCCTTGGGTCATTGTGCTGAAGTTCCTCTTCAGCTTTTTAGCAGAAACCTGGAGGTTTGGTTACCAAAATTTACTGGAAATTTGAACCATTCATAATTTTTTGACTAAAGTTCCAGTTTGAGCTGCAGAGAAACAGTCTCAAAGCATAATGCTGCCTCCACCATGCTTCACTGCGGGTATGGTGTTCTTTTCTTGATGCACAATGTTATTTTTGGATTAATAATAATGGATTAAAAAGATCTTATTTGGTCTCCTCAGACAGTAAACATTTTCCCACATGCTTTTCACATGTAAACTTGTGAAATATAGCTGGTCTTGTTTCTCTTTGTATGAAAATATTTCTGTTCCAGAATGTTCTGTTCCAGAACGTCTGTTTTGTCACCCTACCTCACAGACAAATGAATATGGGAGATTTTTGTCACATGTAGCACACAACTAGTACTTGCCAGAATTTCATGCAGCTCCTTTATTGCTGCTGTAGGCCTCTTGGCAGCCTTCCAGCTCAATTCTTTTTCTAATCTTTTCATTATTTTTGGACATTCAGTTCTTGATAATGTATTTTATCCACTTTTTGATGACTTTTTGATGTCTTCACAGTGTTATGTGGTATATACGATGCCTTGGAGATTTTTTATACCTTTCTCCTGACTGATACCTTTCAATAATTTGGTCCATTTGATGCACACTGTGGACCATTACTTTTGCTGTAAGATGCAACTATGTAAATATCAGGAAAACTGTGGGGTTACTTTAATTGATGGAGAGTATGTGCTGACTACTATCTAATAGTATGAGTTTGACAAATCGACAAATAGTATGAGTTTGACAATTCTGAACACAACCACATCTGCAGATATAAGAAGGTGTGCATATTTATGCAACCTAATTATTATTTTAGTTATTTACTTTTATTTTTCCAACTGCTATTTGTTTTTTCAATTGAATTGTAGAGATTACACATCACACTAAAGTTGGAAAAAATCCTAAAATGATTTGTCTTGGTCTCATTCTTTAAACACCTGACATTTTAACAAGTGTGTGTATACTTCTTACATTCACTGTATATACACAGACACTCAATGAGACACTGTTGGGGTGATAATTAATTCAGAGGTGCAACATACAGGTGACAGACATAAGAGTGGAACAAGAATAGAACAGAGACACAATGAGGTGTACCCAGAGGAAAGAAAGTCAAAATCACCTTAACATGTGCAGCCTACTATCACGAAGCGATGACGGCGTATGACATGACATGACATATGTATTAGGGCCAGAAGTATCATTTTTATTTTAAGAGAATCTCCATTAAGTCTCATAAGCCATTAAGGAGCAACATTTGAGCAATGAAAAAGCTCTGGGGTAGACAGATGGGATAGAGTTTGTCTTCATTTTGGCATCAACTTCAGTATTTATACAGAACAGACACAACAGGACCAATGTGCCAATATGCATTTGTGCATAGATAAATCTCTCAACCTGATCCTGTAAGTTGCAAGTTGGAGACTCTGTAGACTGGGATTATTATTTCAGCATATTGCACAGATTCTTAATCAGGTTGAGCTCTACAGCATCTGAAGGCCACTGTTGGTACTCACCACTGCTGACCAAGAGCACCCACCAGCTTTGGCATTTCAGAGATGAACCCAACTGTCTTACAATAATGATTTGGTCCAGTCTTCATGGCAGCCTGTTTCTCCTACATTTAACTTGTGAAAAATGACTGAACTTTTACCATCTAATATCTCCCAGATCCTGACATACACCATTTTTATGATAATCAGCATCATATGCTTTATTTGTGAGTAGATATAATGTATTGATTCAGTGTATATTTGTCCTTGAAATGACCTTCAAGCACATAAGCATTAACTTTTATACACTTCCAAACATATTTTTTTCATTTTGGGGTTCCTCGGCTTACTACAATGGCAGAACCCTTTAGGCAGACACCAGGAACTCTTTTGTAGTGGGTGGTTTCTGACAAATGTAAGATACTTTCCTTGAGGAACCAATAACAGAAGAGGTTGGCACTTCAAGAGTATTAACAGCCCCTCCAGTAACACTTTTATATGAGAAGGTTTCTTCAGGCACCTAAAATATATTCCTAGTTCTTTGAGCACTTCACTGGATATTCGAGACACCGTTAGTTTTTGCAGTGTGGGTCCAAACTTTTGACTGCTGTTGTAACTCAAACTAGATGAGGAGGTTTGCATAACAGAACCTGACTCTCCTCTTACTGTTAGAGCACTAATGTATCAGTGGTCTGCCAGTTCCTGGAGGAGGAAGCTGAGGTCTGCAGGAAAAATGTCATGCAAGTCATTACATGAGGGTATAGCATGCTAATTATGCCAAAAAGACGAATGCATTTTTACATCATAGAACTTTTTACATACAGGTAATAATGTGTATGTTGTGCTTCAGAGCTGTATCAGAATGTGGAGAGTGTTGAGTTTTACTTCTCCCCCTGCATGAACGCTTGTGACACTGTCATCTTAACTTGACAGTTTCAGCTTCCAGCCTTCCAGTCTTGTGAGTGAGCGAGAGCTGAATACATTTCTTCCCTGGCACACTGGGCAAAAGTCAACGTTCCTCAGTGGTGAAGGGTGGTTGTGGGGATGGAGGTGGTGTTTTGTTAAGCAGCCAAAACCCTCCTACACACTTCACGAATGAGCCTGAGGGTGCTATGGCTTTGTTCCCTTTTTCTCAGGGGACCTGTCAGGACAGACAGGAGGTCATAAAGCCGTGATGCAATTCACACAGGTCTTCTTTTCTCATGCATAAAGAACGGCTGACCCGATCAACAGCTCTGACCTGAAGGATACAAAGTGGCTGCTGTCACAGTTGTGACAGCTATGTAAAGAACAGGAATTTAGTCATTGTGTGTACATATCTGTCTTTTAGTCCTGTTTGAAGCAGTTTTTTATATCGGCATTTAAAACTGAATAATACAATGCCACAACAAAAAATGCAGAAAACATTTATGTTCATCATTTAATTAATAATTATATTTAATATTCATAACAAGTGAAGTGTCATTTCAAGCCTTTTTTGTTTTCATTTTGATCAGTATGACTTATAGCTCATCAAAAATCCAGAATTTCTTGACTTTGTGTATTAAATCTGAAATACTGTATATGCTTAATACAGTGGTAACCCTACTTACAAGCATCCCTACTAACGAGTATTCCAGGTAACGAGTCGAGATTTCTGAGTATTTTTGTTCCAGGTAACGAGTAAAATTCCAGCTAACGAGTAGCGTAAATTTCTTCAAGTATGCCAAACCGCTAGGGGCGATGTGGTGGTAGCGTAGAAGAAGAGGTCAGTCAATACCTTTGACCGCTGTCCAGTAAAAGTGAAAGTGCCTGTTGAAAGCGACACTAAGGTAGCAAAAGGTAGTGAACAAGAAAGTTAGATACATTTTACCTTTCATATGATAAGTGTAACCATGCAGCCGCCAGACTACACGAGCACCGTTGGTCTCCCTCTCCTTAGCTGCCAGCCTACACGAGCGTCATCGTTGTCACGTTAATTTTTTTAAAAACCCATATAAACACATTATTTAGCATATTAAAGTATACTGTATATTGGCTGGCTGACACGGATTAATCAGTTTTACATGTATTCTTATGGGGAAAATGCATCCAGCTAACGAGCATTCCAGCTAACGAGCTCAGCTCCTTCACGGATTAAACTCGTAAGTAGGGTTACCACTGTATATGCTAAACATAAAATATATGTTTACCTTTCGTAGTTACATTCCATTCTAATATATCTTAAATTATATTATATGATGTTCTAAATAATATCATTTTTTTGGAGAATCACTAATATATAAATATCCATCCATTATCCTGCTTAATCCTAATCAGGGCACAGTTAGCCCCCTCACTGGGCACAGAGCATCCTAAATAAGCCCAGGACAGGGTGCCAATCCATTGCTGGGTGCACACACAGACAATTTAGAGTACCCAATCTACCTGACCTCCATGTTTTTGACCATGGGAGGAAACTCATTCAGACACAGGGAGAAAATGGAAACCCAAGACCTCAGCACTGAGAGGCGAGTGTGCTAACCACCAAGCCACAGTGCGGTCAAATATATAAATATGAAAATACTAAAACAAAACAAAAAAATTATGCCATGTCCCATGCAATTAGTTTTCCATGTTTTCAAGTGAAAAATATGATAAAAAATTACCTGTGGAAAATCACATATTACTTGATGATGATGTTACAATGCTCTCTTATGATCATTTGGCTTTTAGACACTTCACATTTGATCATGTATTTTTATGTACTTCATATGTCTTTCTTTGTAAATGGTAGAAGAGTTCACCTCATCACCAGCATGAGCATCTATGAGTTTATTTACTAATTTTTCTGTGTTTTAGGCATAAATTACTTCTAGCATTGAGTATGTTTACATCAATTTAATAATCTGATAACTGCAGAAAATCTGATTTTGTTTCTAATCAAATTTGTGATGTTTACTTACACTTTGGGTAATCAGATAACTCCAAGTCTACATTAGTTAAGCAATAATCAGATTTCTGCTTAGCAACTGGCCAGTAAACATACAGAAGAATATTTAAACTTTTAACTTCTTAACTAATTATCAGGCTCACATTCATCATTTCCACTTGAGTCTTAAAGGAGCAGTGATTCTTCTCCAGGTTATGAAACGGCCTTTACATTGATGCCATTGTGGTCTGAATGTATCAACGGTTCTGTAATAAATCTAATACAAATTTTGAATCAGTGAGCATAAACTGGTCCATTCAAACAGTAAAGTAAAAATAAATTATGAGGCCCTGAATAGCTTAGCAGACAAAAGCGCTGTCACTATAATCTGAGGATCATATGTTCAAATTCAAATCATGCTGCTTGCCATTGGCAACCGGGCCAGAGAGAGCAAAAATTGTCCATTGCTCTCTTTGGGTGGTTAAGATGGCACCCAGCGCTACTAAGTAATGTTGTCTGCCAGGTGATCCATCAGGATCCTTGGCTTTCCTCCAAGTGCATTGGCTGCCTGGTGGCGATGTATCAGCAGCAATTAAAAAAAGAGGTGGTGGCTTGACTTCACATGCATTGGAGGAGGCCTGTGTTAGTCTGCACCCTCCCAGAGTCAGGGACATTACAAGTGATAGTGAGAGTCAGCACGTCGGTGGGTAGATTGGCTACCAACCATTGGGGAGAAAATCAGGCAAATCACTTTCATAAATATTGTTTGCTACATTTTGGTGGTAAGAATGATTGATGGCTTCTTTAACCAATAGACGTTTTTCACATTGTCATTACCCATCAGAAATTTAACTGGTTAATATACTGAACATGAAATACAAATTAAGTGATATTCATTAAGTAGTTGTGTAATTCATTATGTAATTATTCAACAGCATTTACAAAATAAGTCAAATTCATAGCAAAGCTTCAATAACTCAAGGTTTCAAAGGCTTAAAGTGTTGCTAAAGTAACCTTGAGACAAAGCACATTTCTGTATTAACTAAGATGTACTGTACAGACACTACTGCAGGAGGATGTGGGCATTTCTGTGGTGTGCAGGATAATTTTGAGTTTTCTCTCTGTGGGCGTGCAGCACTGGGGCTAGCTTACCAGATATAGAACTGGTCTGTTTTTCTCTCAATGATTTTTGTTGGATGTTTGGTTTAAAAAGGACTAAAATCAGTGCTTGTCATGTTTGTATCTGAAAATGTCCTCTACTAACTAAAATGTCCATAACATGGGCATGCAAAAAGCCTCACATTTTTGAACTAGCACATGTTCAAATATACAATAAATGTATTTACATCCACCTGTTCTTTATATTCATGTATTCAGACTGAAGTCATAAGGAATGTTTAAGGCAGAACTGCTTTTTGAATGAGGCACAATACAGGATTTGGGTAAAAATGTGTTTAATACATGAAAAATGGATATGTAAAAATAATTTATACACAATCCTGATTTTTCAGTAAACAGATGTGGCACAGTAAAACAGTTTTGGGTTAAGGGGAAATATTGTTTTTGGTTGATGTGACTCTTGACTGTTATTTTAGTATAATACTAAATTAAAAAATTAATACTAATAGTAAGTATTAATACTAAATATAATAATAATGCTGTTTTTTTTACATTGACAAAATTCCAATTGCAAGTAAGGCTGAAAACAGAAAAAACAAAAGGTTTTTTTTTCTTCAGGGTTCATACCACAAGTCCACTAGCTGCACATTTCTTTGTTGCAACATTATGGAAAGATATTAGATCACATTCTCCCACCCATCATCGTATCTGCTTAATCCTGATCAGGGTTACGATGAGTCCCCTACCATCTCACTGGGTGCATGACATTACTACTGGTTCACATCATGAAAGCTAAATATTGGATTCACAATATATTTGGAATAAAGAATGTTTCTGTGAAATCAGCAACTGCAGCCACTAGTCGTGGTATTTAAAAAAAGTGAAAAAAAACTTCTACTCTAGAACTTCTAGTCTCCTGCAAGTAAAAGAAATATGAAGAACTTTGTAAAATTTCAAATGAATTTTAAAACATTGAAAACAAAATGTACTATTGTAGCTTCATCGTATCTTAAATAACCCATTCAAAACATCCCTTTCTTTATATCTGAGGCATAAATAACATTTAACATAAAACATTTAACAGTTATTTTTATTGTAAAAATAATTTTTATAAAATAGCCAGTTTTGAAGACTACTAAGGAGGCTAGAGAGTAGTTTGTATGTATGTGACATTCTGATGTGGATTAAATAGATATTGACCTTTTATGTAAAAAATGCAATTACACTAAACAGCAATATGAACAGAATACGTCCATCTCTTTGAGGCAAACCATGATTTATGTATTTCAGTATATCCTCTCATGAAGTATAACTTCACCATGTATTGCTACACCCTGCAGATTGGACAGCAGCTCAGTAAAAATGCTCATAACATAGCCTGTTAAAGACTACAGATGATGTATGCAAAGCCAATGACGCCATGCATGAAACCATCTGTCCCACTATAGAATGAATGAAGGAATGAAGAAGGAACTCATTCACCAGTGTATGACACACATGGGAATGACCTCTGCCTTTATCTCATCCTTGCAGTGAATGCACACATACATGCTCAGAGCAGTGGGCAGTCCCATCATTTGAAGTGCCTGGGCAGCAGTTGGGGGTCATGTGTCTTGCTAAAGGGCACTTTTGCTGTGTTCCCCCTTCACGGGGTTGAATCAGTGACCCCAAGCCCAACTTCGCTAAATTTTAAGCTATGGCTGCACTCATAAAGCATTATACAAGAAGATGCTGAGGATTGAACCGAAGATCTCACACTATACACAATATACACTGTATACACTATATAAACAATAAAAACAGTATTCTCTGATATACAGTTTCTCAAACTAAATCATGGCATTTTTTTGTTGGATAGGCACCATATGTGGCAAAAGGTAACTCTGAGCAGTAACCCCACCCACCAGTGCCACACTGTTTTTCCTCCTGCCCTCTGTTAGGTGCACCAGGAGCCTTAAAACCCACACCAGCAGGGTCAGAAACAGCTTTCCCCCCAAGCTATCACCCAGCTGCTACTCATTGATCACTGACCGAGTGCTACTGATGACTTGTGCATGTTAATAACTCTGCATTAATGCACTGTTTGCACTTTATGTATGAGGGTGAGTCAAAAAGTATCTGCGTATTAGTTATATTAATACCTGTTCGCCACAATGTCTCTGTTGTTATGTCAGTTCATTTAGAACTGCAGTGCAAGAAAAAATGGTCGCCCCATTTATGATTTGTTCTAAAGAAGACCAGTGTGCAGTTGTCTGATGCCAATATTTATGGGAGTCTTTAGAGAGAAACTCTAAAGGAGGTGTTTTTAAATTACTGGTTATGGAGTCAATACAGCAAGCCTGAGAGTAAATGGCAGAGTATGGAATGGAAACATTCTCAATCACATACCAAGAAAAAGTTCAAAGTCTACCATACTGTTGTAGGGGTTGGCTGACACGAGGAGACTGAGACGCCGTTGGAATCAAACTTAGACACTTAATTAAACACCAACTGAACAGAAACAAGCACGAGGGCTTTTGTTGAAACTGACATGAAGACTAAACCAACAAACAAAATGACCAACAAAAGCAAAGACACACACATAGGGCTTATAAGGACTAAGACTAATAACATGGAACAAGGGACACCTGGACACGCTCAACACATGACATCATAGGAAGGACTTATAAGGGTATGTAATACATAATCGGACCACACGAGGGAGACAAACACAGAACATACTGACAGGGAGGGTGGACATAACACATACGCTGGAAAATTGATGCTTACAGTTTTCTTGGACTCTTAAGGGCCTCTACTGGAACATTATCAGGAAAAAGGTTCAACAGTCAACAGCAGTGCTTATTACAGTAAAGTATTCACTGAAAAGCTGAAGCCTAAAATTCTTACAAATGCAGAGGACTGCTATCCCAGGTGTTGTGTTGTTGCATAACAATGCATGTCCACACACAGCTGCCCATATGGTTGATACTCTCCAAAAACTTCCTTTTGAGGTGGTAAAACATCATTCCCACAGTCCCGATCTTGCCCAGTCAAACTATCACCTGTATGGTCTCTTGAAAGAAGCCATAAGAGGACGGAGATTTATGTCTGATGAAGAGGAGGAGACAGCGGTGCATTTGAGGTTCACAGCTCAACCAACATGTTTTAATGAAGGAATATGAAAGCTTGACAGATGGAAAATGTGTATTGAAAAGCTGGGAATTTATGTATCTTTTCTGAAAATGATTCAAATCAATTCTCGCCAGCGTGCGGATCATTTTTGACTCCCCTTTTACTTCAAGTGAATATTTCTGTCATGAGCTCAGCTCATTACATTTAATTCACGTATCACATCTCAGTGTATCTATTTCATAATCTCAGCCTTCTGTCAAGGTAAATGTGTGTTCTTCCTCTATTTACAGTATCTTGAATAGATGCTCAGATACTAGGTAGACTTGAATAGATTCTCAGCTTTATTTAAAGTGGATTATTGGATGTGTGTCTGTAATAGGATACGTCATGTACTTTATTTGTATGTTTGTATGAGTAGAGCCAAAGATCTCTTTTTGCTTACAGATATGCCTGCACATTGTGTTAATGGCAATTATCTGAATTGAATTTAAAAATACCTTTGGGAGCTTTTAAATTTATGGCTAAATATTTCTTTTAAAACTCATTGGAACATTTCTAAACATTGCCACATCCATGTTCTTACTGGAAACTTGCAAAATAATATGTGCATAGCTGCTTGATTAAAAAAAGCATTTAATAAAGCAATAGAGTTTTGGTTGGATTACTGCCACTCTCATCTCTCACTGACTTTTAAATTGCAGTTAATTAGCTTTCATTTTTCCATTGTCATGTGTTGTCTTTGATTGTAGCTTGATCCTGTATTATATGAAGGATAATAAACATTTGATTCAATGTAATTATATAACATTTGTAGTCATATATAATTTGTTATGTATCACTTCTATCCAGCCAGCTGATATTATTGCCAATCACAAGCTGTACCTTTCCCAGACCCTCAGATCTAAAACAGTTTTATATGTTGTTCATTATGTTACTGAATTATTAGAATTTACATAGCACAGTAAAATGATTTAAATGTATGTTACTTGTGATTGAAGAATATTACCAGCATGTACTATTACCATTAATATTAATTAATTAACTAACCATCCGATCATATAGGCAGAACGATGACTGTTGAAGGTGGACTTTTCTTTTTTCTTTTTTTTTTGCTATTTGTGAGCTACAAGTGGGTGTGTCACCTGATTTGCAGCACTATATATATATATATATATATATATATATATATATATATATATATATA
>BRDA01059360.1:656-16083 GCA_036984385.1 Crenuchus spilurus
AGACAAAACGACGTAGACCCGATCCTGATCGGTCGTAACTATCCAGTTACTCAAGACTTAATATAGTAGTGTAATGCCCTGCCCTGCGCCCAGTGAGGGGGTGGGGGTCTAACCGCGACCCTAATAAGGATTAAGCGGGTGTGATAATGAATGAATGAATGATATAATTCAGAACTCATTGACCTATCAATGCTGGCTAGTCCTAGCCCAGATGCAGCAAAACAGATCCATGTTTTGTAGCATACCAAAGTGTTGAACCAGTTTTCATGCATTTCCAAGTGGGAAACATTGAGATGAGGAAGTGGGTTCAAACAAGTCAAAAATAACAAAAAAAAATGTATATATATCAAAATACAGTATAAATAGCTAAAAGTTAAATACATTTTATTGTATGTCTGGCATTTGGACACTAATTCACTGTTAATGAAATCTAATTTTACATAAGAAACATCAGACATATCTCTCTGTACTGAATGAAGCCTGGGTGGATTCGAGGAAAGCTGTAGCTAAATTAGCTAAAAGGTATTGCTAGTGCTACGTATAGTCTTTAAATATGGTGGCTATCATATGAAAGCTGGATGTAGGCTCTACAACTCTAACATTTTTGCAATGTCATGTCTATATTCTGAATAGAATGCTTGTTTCTATGGTGTCAGAGTTTGAGTGTTTGTTTATATTTAGATAAACAATTAGGCTTGCTAGGCTAGCCTAAGTTTAGCTTGCTATTTAACACATACAGTCTCGTCTGTTTAGCTTTAATTGAATCAATACTTTGACTAGCTTTGTCTACTCTTTTCACTTTTATCAATTTGAACAGAAACACTGAAATATGAGTGTTTGAGGGCTGTATAAGTCTAAAGTGGTTGAATGTTTCTAACTATTAGGGACAGAAGTGATTTAGCATTACAAAAGCTTAGCACTACTTATCTCACTATAAGAAAGGACTACACAGTTGCATTTTAAAAGCTAGGCTGCAGTCTGTAGTAAGAAGAACAGTAACTTAACATATTACATTGTGTACACTTCTGCATTGTTATTCTTCATTTTGCCTTTGCCATCTAGAATAGCAGAGCTGCATTTGCAGATGACAGATTAAAATCCATTGTGTACATTGACATTGTAATAAGGTGGGATTTTATACACATCAACTGCTGACTGGGTAGCACATCTGAAACACCAAACAAACATACATCAAAGCCTATCACACACTGTTTAGAACAGTTTTGACAAAATGTGGTGTTCACCCATAGCAAACATAAACCATAGCATAATCCTCTACAGTCAAAATCCCACTAAATACAACTAAAACCCATCCATTACAGCAAAAACCCCATCCAATTGAGCCAAAACACCATCTAATACAACCAAAACAACATAAAATACAGCCAAAATGCCACCCAGTACAGTTAAAAGTCCTCCAAATACAGCCAGAACCCTGTCAAATACAGCCATGTACAGCTAAAACCCTATCCAAAACAGCCAAAACCCCATCAAGTACAGCTAAACCCCAACCCAATGCAACCAAAACCCCATCCATTACATTAAAAACACCAGCCAATATAACCAAAACCCCATCCAATACAGTCAAAACACCACCCAATATAAACAAAACCCCATCCAATACAGTCAAAACATTACACAATACAAAAAAACCCTGTCAATTACAGTCAAAACACCACACAATACAACCAAAAACCCCATTGATTACAGTCAAAACACCACCCAATAGAACCAAAACCCCATCAAATACAGCCAAAACACCACCCAATAGAACCAAAACCCCATCCATTAGTCAAAACACTACCCAATACAACCAAAAACCCTGTCGATTACAGTAAAAACACCACCCAATACAATCAAAACCCCATCAAATATAGTCAAAACAACACCCAATACAACCAAAACCCAATCCATTAGTCAAAACACCAGACAATACAACCAAAAACCCTGTCAATTACAGTCAAAACACCACCCAATACAACCAAAACCCTATCCATTACAGTCAAAAAACTACCCAATACAACCAAAACCCAATCCATTAGTCAAAACACCACCCAATACAACCAAAACCCAATCCATTAGTCAAAACACCACACAATACAACCAAAACCCAATCCATAAGTCAAAACACCACACAATATAACAAAAAACCCTGTTGATTACAGTCAAAACACCACCCAATACAATCAAAACCCCATTCATTACAGTCAAAACACCACCCAATACAAAAAAAACAAAACATCTAATACAACCAAAACACCAGTACAGCTAAGACCCCACCAAATATATCAAGAACCCTATCCAATACAGTCCAAACCCTGGTCAGTACAGTCAAACCCCAGCCAGTACATCTAAACCCCCAACTAATACAACTAAAACCCCACCCAGTACAGCCAAAGTCATTTCCAATACAACAAAACTCCACCCAGTACAGCCACAACCCCACAAAATAGAGCCCAAACTTGTCCAATACAAAGAAAACCAC
Organism: Crenuchus spilurus; assembly: GCA_036984385.1. NCBI lineage: Eukaryota > Metazoa > Chordata > Actinopteri > Characiformes > Crenuchidae > Crenuchus > Crenuchus spilurus. Next base: position 3,142 of record BRDA01059360.1, read on the forward strand.
GCAATACAGCAGAAACTCATCCTCCAAACCAAAAATATCCTTTCATTACAAATATTGTTTTCTTGTCTTCTCACTGTAAGTATTAAAATGTAACAATAGCAATGTTGATTTAACACGAGCAGATCTGTGTAAGATCTTCATCCCAGTGATCCCAGAGACATAAGTACACACAAGAGTATGTTTTAAGAGTATTTTTATTCATCAGAATTGTCTGTCAAGCCAATGCTAAAACTGTCCTGGCAGCTTTTCAAAGAATCTATGGATTCTGCTCAGCATCAAAAAGATTTCCATCAAAAGCAACTAAATCACAGTAAGAAAATGTCCCACTTCTGGACATGCAGATGACTGATAACATTAATAACAGTTCCTCATATTCTATATATTTAGAATATTATATTATTTGCAGCTGCAGACCTCCTCCATAACATAGCCTGTGCTTTTCCTACATGAACATCATCATCATATTTAAAATACTACAAACCTATTGAGATTTAAATGCAAAATAATCCAACTCTTACCAACTTTGTTAGAGTGACCTTCCTATTGTTAATAATGGCTTAAAGAACAGCAGGCCTGAGGAGTAAAGACACCATTCATTCCAACTGGCAGATGCTAGGGCAGCTAGACTTCTGTGTCAATCAATAGAACAAATCAATTGCACAATGTATTTTCATGCATGCATAAACACAGCATGTTAGAATGAGGATGAAAAGAAAACACTGGCCTTAAATAACCTTGATAGCTTTGGGATTATCCAAGGATTATGTAATCCACATTAGCTGATCAATAGAAATGGAGGTGATGAAGACATCTGGAAGAATTTAGTGCTTAACATAGTCAAATCTTCTAGGGCTTAACAAATGGAAGTATGTAATAGTCCTGCAGAGCATGCTTTAGTTTATTGCTGCAACTGCACCTATATGATCAGTAGAGCTGATAAAATGGACAATAAGTGTACATAATAGGACTGGCCATTGACTATATAGAAAGATACCAGTGTCATGGCCAGTAATCACAGGTGTTGCGTACTCCTCAGGTGTAGTTAAAAGTAATTGCTCCCTCTGGTGCGTGCAGCCTAATTATAGCTTAGAGGTCATCACAATCTGGCTGTGGTGGCAGCTGTGGTTAAGGAACCAGCCTTGTGACTAGAAGGTCTCTAGTTTGATCCCCTGAGCTCACAAGACCGTTCAACTGACCACTGCTTTGGGGTAGTATGTTCATTAGTGTATGTGTGTTTGGCTTCATTGATGTGTTCAAGGTCAAATTCCTTTGTATGCAAGCACATTAGGCAATGTGTCACTATATATAATTAGGTGTGATTTGCATCTCCTCAGTGTAACTGAAACTAAAAGTTATTCTTAACCTCCACCCCCAATCCAGCTAAAAAAGTAACATTATCTGTTTATGGCATGTGATGCATTCTTATCTAGTTATATATAAGTTATATCCCTACAATGTTCAAATCATTACTAGAGCCTCCGTTTTTATTGAAAATTCAAATTTAAAAATCATTCTGATGTTCAAGCATGATAGCGATTTAAATTCAACTTTTGCAAATGTGATAGCACACAACAGAATTTGACTTCCGCATTAAACCCATCTGTACAGTGAAACACACACACACACTAGGCTCTGAGAACATGTGACCAAAGCAGTGGGCAGCACTGTCCACAGTGCCCTGGGAGCAGTTGGGAGTTAGGTGCCTTGCTCAAGGACACTTCAGTTATGACCTTCCCAGGGATCTAACCACCAGACCACAGTTGTCTCAAGTGTCAATGTTCACGTTAATTTTTCTTCATCGTAATTTTCCTAACTTGCTGTCAAGCTAATGGTGACTAGCTTCCCAGCTAACAGAATGTTGTAACAATGTTCAGCAGCGTTTTTAAAAGATTTCAAAAATAATTTTGATGGAATGCTCTGAAAACCTTTGACATTATAATGCTTTGTTTTGGAATGTTACTCACAGAACTTTCCCAGTTAGACAAACACTAACATTATGGCAATGTTTGAAATAACACCAGCAAGGCAGTTTTGTTGCTTCTGAATATCAGCTCATTTGAGCGGGAAAGAGGGATGAGTTTTAATATGTAATGTACTGTATACAGCTGAAATGACAATAAAACCTCTTGTACTTGAACTCTTGAACTTGAACACTTGAAGCCATGTTTCCAAATGTTTTTGAAAGGAGTTTTTCCTCTGTGGCTAGTATTTTAATGTACTGTAGGTGAGGTAATGTTGCAAGAATGTTACTTGAACGTTAAATAAAAATGCTTTTCACATTCAGAAAATGTTCGAATGACCAAACATTGTTAGCTGGGTTGCTGTCATGAAAACTATGGATTCAGCTTAGCATTAGCAACGTCTACAGAAGCACACAATCTTTCTGTAACTTCAAATCAGACCTACAGTGCTTTGAGGTGTTGAGACAGGACTTTACCTATTCTGGTTCAAAAGCCTAAAATATCAGCACTGCTGAAAGAGCAGGAGACGTGTCTTCAATGATGGACTGACAACCTGGTGTATAACACAAAGCATGCCAGAAGTGTGGATTTTAAGCAGAGCTAGGTGAGGGATTTCACAAACTTGTAGTGTCTGTTCTCTCTCATTCCAACCCCGCTCCCATACCGCTAAGTAGGCTGTTTTCACAAAGACAGTGAAAATGATCAAAACTACTAATGGCGAGTGTGAACAGGAGCGTGAGGTTATGACTTCCACCAGACAGCCACTGTGAAGGCATGTGTCACATTTTCTCTGCAATCTTAATAATAATGTCTAGCTTATCCATCCATCCATCTTCTTAACCACTTAATCCAGTTCACCTATACACCTTCAATGTGAGCTGGACAGGGCAATGATTTTTTAAAATTATTATTATTTTTGCCAATTTTCTCCCTTTCCCAATGTGGTAGTCGTCAATTAATCTAACCCATTAGTGGATCTCTCCATCACTTTGCACTGTCCATGACTCTAGGAGGGTGAGGACATGTACACGCCTCCTCTGTTGCATGCGATACAGTCACCGCCTCTTTTTGAACTACTGCTTGATACACCATCATTGGGGAGCCAACATGCTCAGAGGAAAGTGCAGGGTCTCTAGTTTTGAATGGACCAATCAGTAGACGTCTGAGCCAGTGGACATTGCAATGTGGCAGTGATAGGGAGAGTGAGAGCGCCATCTACCTGCCCAGAGAGAGCGCGGACAATTTTTGCTCTCTTGGGCCCCGGCTGTTGATGGCAAACAGCATGACCGGGATTCAAACTCGCGATCCTCTGGTCATAGTATCAGCGTCTTAGCCTGCTGAGCCACTCGGGGCCCCCAGGGCAACGATTTTTAAATACAGGCTACATTTAAATAGAAAGCTACATATGCTTTATTTTCATTAATGGACATATAGAAGTAAGGCAACAATGCATTCTTATTGTCATGTATTAATTTGGGGATGTAAGGTTAGCATATTTACCTCCCATCACTGGGGCCTTGGGTTTCAGTCCCTATTATGGTGGGATTTTCATGTTCTTCCAGTGTCTGTGTGGGTTTCTTCCCACAGTCCATCCATCCATCCATCCATCCATTCAGCTTTGGAGGAAAGTGCAGGATACCTAGCTCTGATGGTTTCTGCCATCAAATGCCTGAGTCAGCGGACATTACATATTTCGTACTGATGAGTGAGAGCACCATATACCCACCCAGAGAGAGCACGGCCAATTTTGCTCTCTCATGCCCCAGCTACTAATGTCAAGCAGCATAATCAGGGTTCAACCTTGTGAACCTCTGATCATAGTATCAGTGCCTTAGTACGCTGAGCCACTCAGAGCTCCCTAGTTCACTGACAATTTAGTTTAAACGGAATAAGCTTAAATACCCCTTGACATCCTGTTTATTTCATATTTTATTAAGCTAAATTGAAGTTAAATGTTCAAAATGATCTAATATTGCAAGAAAGAACTCAGTGAATTCAGTGAATCAAATACAAAACATTTTGAGCGGTGATCGAGCGGGGGAGTGGTAAAATAGAAAACCTGAATTGGAGTGGGAGTAGAGTGATGAAAAATGCAGGGAGCGGAAATTATTACAACTCCACTCCACTCCACTCACATGCTCTGGTATAACAGCAGGCCAGGAAGTGTTAGTTGAAGTCACTGAACTTAAACATGGTGTAGCAGCTGTTGAGCGAAAGGACCAATTACTGTTTTATACAGGAAGGCACACAGAGTTGTTGAACATTCTTACATAAGTGTAATTTGTGGAACATGCTGAATGAAATGCTATTTTGTGTAATATTTTTCCAGTTAAGCATCTAATAATAATCAGCATCAGAAAATATGAAAAATGATAATAGGCGGCATGTACTGTAGATTTCTGTAGAACTGTAGGCATGGTGCAATCACTGCGAAATCCACACTGCACTACTTTGAAATGAGGTGTTTCAAGGACTTCATTTGGGATTCTTCTGTCAGGCTGGGGATAGTGACAGAATGGCTTATGGCAGTTTGAGCCCAAGCAGAAGAGCAAGATCAGCCTGGCTAACTTAGCCTTGACATGTCTTTTGATTCAGGTTCACACATTAGAAGTGGACATCATCAGACTGGTGCTGGTCCAGACAAGTACAGTGGGCATCCTGCTTGTTCAGTCTTCCACCTTCAACATCCTGATAACGTCATTATAATGACCTTCAGTTATCAAATAGTTTACTATGATAAAATTACAGATATTAATAGGCACAAAACAAGGATGAAGAAACTTGAAAAGATCTCCATACATAACTGATGTGGTGGTGGTGCGTTAGTGTGTCTACAAACAAAAATCTGAATTGTCCAGGAATTGTCTCACTTCTCACTCAAACTCCAAAAAGTCCCATTTTAGACCATATGAGTACAATAAATTCAGAGGAACATAAACAACAAGATGAATGGATACAGTCAGAGGAATCATGAACATGCTATAATCCACAAGATTTAAGGTGCTTTTACACCTACTATACCTTGTTTGGTACGGACCTTCTGACTTTTCAGTTTGGTCCTAAAAAAAATAGCAGACGTGACATGTGCTTCGCACCACTGTCTGGACCAGCTTTATATCCATTATCTTACCCGCTTAATCGTGATCAGGGTATACTAGCCAAGCCCAATCCATTGCTGGGTACATGCACACACATACACTTTAGGAGTACCCAATTCACCTGACCTCCATGTTTTTGGACTGTGGAAGGAAACCAGAGACCCCAGAAGAAACCCACTTAGACATGGGGTATACATAGAAACTCCACCCAGATGGGGACTTGAACCCAAGCATCAGTGCTGAGAAGTGAGCAAGCAAGCCACTGTGCCACCCCATCAGGAACAAAGGACCAAAAGCGATGGTCTCGGTCTGGATCAACTGAGCCATGGTTCTGTTTATTTTCAGTGTGAGAACACTTTTTTGGATAGTTCAGACTTTTGGACCAATTACAAAAAGTTGAGGCAAACTATCATCTCTCATTAAACAATATAACAAGAAAAAGAACCAGAGAAAAACAACAAAAATGAGTTGCATCAGCAAATGAGGAAAGGAGGAGACCAAATGTTTCATTGAAATTTGGTCCAATGAATATGTGAAAAGTTAGCTTGAAAAAATGCACAAAAATGGCAAAATGTATCCCTTTCTGAGAGGATGAGGAAGAGAGTATATGAGTATATGAATTATATAGAATTAAAAAATTGACAACATGCCAATGTCATATGCACACTCTTCTATAAACCAATCAAAATGAAGTATATGCAGCCCATGCCTGTGATGATGATGATGGGATGCAGGTGTGGACATGAAAAGTTATTTAGTGAGCTCACAAAACTGCAGTGTGATGCCAACACTAACGGACCAAATGTATTCATGGGTTGCAGCTGACGTAACAAATGAAGCTGGCATCATAGTACCTACTGTCTGATTCATGTTTGTTGTGCCGTGGGGTGTGCCAACAAGAAAGGATTATCATTTTATAAACTTCACAAAGACAAGGACCAGAGGGAAAAATGGCTTGCCAAGATCATGGCATTTGTGTACTGGCAAGGTCATTTCTGGTGTTGACAGCAGCAAGTGCAGCGCATAAGAGAGCAGTCCTGAATATGGTGACGGGTTATGAATTAAGTATATGTAAATATCATGAAACAACAGGTTTGGCAGCAAATCCGATGAGGTCAGCGGTTGAACAAGCTCAGGTCATAATAAATATGTTGTATCCACTTGACAGTTTTTTTCTGAGTATCGTTTCTGCTCTGCTGAGTTCAAGTGCAAAGTCTGCTCCATTGTTTTTGTTGTGCGAAGTATTCAACATGGTGGCAAGCATAACAAAACCTCATGACTACAAGGCTTGAATACAATGTCACAAAAAGAAGAACCCTGGTCTGGACCTTGTTCTTGACTCTCAGGTGTGAAAACGTCTTTAAACAGAGGATAGAATATTCTGGAGAAACACTATTCATATGGTTACTAGGTACTAGATGACACTATTAATAATAAAATAATTGACAAGGCAGGGTTTTTAAATGTGTGGGTTTTTTTTTTTTTTTCCAATTTTCTCATTTCTCAATGTAGTAGTAGCCAATTAGCCCATCCACTTTGTTAGGACTCTCCCCATCACTTTTGCAATGTCCTTGGCTCTAGGAGGGTGATGTCGAGCTCAAGCTCTGCTCTCTTGGGCCCAGCTGTTGGCAAACAGCATGACTGGGGTTTCAAACTCGCGATCCTCTGGTTATAGTGTCAGCGTCTTAGCCTGCTGAGCCACTCAGGGGTCCTAAATGTGTTTTGTAAACAAAAATATATTTTTTGCCATTTTAACATGCTGTCACTGGCACTGCCACTATGATCTGAGGATTGTGAGTTTGAATTTCGGTCATCGGGAGCCGGGGCCTGAGAGAGCAAAAACTGGCCATGCTCTCTCTGGGTTTGTAAGATGGCACTCTCTCCCCAGCACTACTAAGTAATGCTGGCTGGCTCTGACTTCTGCTAGGTCATCTATCAGTACTGGTGTTATTGCGCTTTCCTCTGAGTGCATTGGCTGCCCAGCAGCGATGTATCAGCAGCAGTTGGAAAAAAAATTTCAGTGATGTATTCTGAGGGAGTTGTTTAGGCGACGATTGTCTTCTACTGTTTGTTATCAATGATAACCTGGCAGGTCTAGTTCTAAAATAAAGCAAAAAATTTGACTCCAATCACATCGACTGGTGGACTTCATCTGAGGTAAGTGGACAACTGTATAAATATGATCTCTGATTGACCCATTAGACTAACGATCCTTTATTCACCTGTTATACTTTGTGGCATACAGAGCCGTGTGCTGTTAGCAGTAAAGCTCTGATTAATGATAAGCTCTCACCTGCTGCTCCACATTTTAATCTATTTCACCACAATCAGCTGATGAAGTGCTTGATTACAATGAGAGGAGCTTTATGAACTGCTCAGCTCACATTCCAATGACAATGTAGAGCTGTATATACTGATTATAATGGTAATTGTTGACACTGAGGGTTTTCTTAAACTTTATAGGAATTCAGTTAATCAGTCCGCTACTAAACAAAAATTAGGCAATTATGCCTTTTCCAATCAGGGCCAGAACTCAGAGCCAGTGGTCTGATAAATAATGTGAGAAACCAACTTATAGTTACACATTATGGCTCTGGACCTGACAAATGTACAGTTACTTCAGGCAGTTACTTGATATATTGATTTAAATTATGTCTACTTTTAGCACATAATCCACACACGTCATAAACACCTCAAGGGGAGAAAATAAAACACTAGAGCAACGTATGATGTGGCCATTTTAAAAGTAGACATTTGGATGTTACTATTTTAAGGATTTTAAGGTTAATTTCAGATCAGTCAGTCGAGTCAAGAAACGTGATGTAGTGACTTTGCTTGTATAGCTGTGACATGTGTGAAGAGCCTCAGAGGAACTAAGCATATCAGTCATCCATCTGACACCCTCACAGCTGATGAGATGTGTTAGAGAAACACGGCTGATGGCTGCAATGACAAAGTGTTGCCACACTGCAGGTGCTGGATCATGACTTCTTCTCACATGCTCAGTCTTCTCTGGTTTTCTTCTAAAACATAACACTCGACAGCAGTTTGATGAGTCTAAAGGCTAGAAAAACCCAGTGATGGAGTGTTGTGTCATCTGGATCCACTCTGCATGACTTATTTGTGGTGTGTCATTATGAGTTATGATCACAGAACACGACGATTGAATCCCTACAGCTTGTTCAGTGGTGGTGTTTCAGGTCTGGAATGGACAGATATGGCTACTGTACAGTTATGCCTAAAATTAATGTCTTAGATTAGATTCAGTTAGGTTCAACTTTTGCCCACAATGAACTCTGCATTTTACCCATCTGTGCAGTGATGTGAACACACTAGGCTGTGAGAACATGTGCCCGAAGCTGTAGCCCTATCCACGGCGCACGGAGAGCAATTGGGGGTTAGGTGCCTTGCTGAAGAGCACCTCCGTCATGACCTGTCCAGAGATTGAACCGGCGACATTTCAGCAGTGGAGGACAAAGTACTCAACTCTAGTTTTTAAGTAAAGGTATTGATACTCATGGTCAAAACTTACTCAACTACAAGTAAAAGTTGCTCAGTCAAAAGTTTACTCAAGTTAAAGTACTGAAGTACTTACTTTTGAAAATACTCAAATATTCAAAAGTACAAGTTATTTTTTCTAATATCAGTACATTGTTGTATTGTTTTGAGTGCTTTTACAGAACCTTGGAACTTGCTGATGATGTATTGACATGTAGAACCACTCTGCAACAAAAAGTCTACACCACCTGTAAAACTTAAAAATGCAATAAAAATAGTACAAATATTTTTTGTCATTTTTTATATTTAAAGCCCATAAAAAATAAAAACAGGAGAGACTTTTCTCCTCACAAACAGTAACACTGGTAACTAAGAACTACCATACTTAACACAGAAGCTTACAAAACAGTGAAAGCTCTGCACAGATTAATTTAGATTAATACCTGAATTTTTTCAGCAAGACAAACTCAATAAAATAAATCCAATTAAAAGGACAATATTTTATTTCTCACAAAAACGTTCTGTTTGAATGAAAGTGGGAGCTCCGCTCAAGTCGACGATGCCGTAATTCCAAAACCCATGTGTGAGCGGAGACTGTGATTGGTTCCCCTTCTTGTGAGGAGCAGAGTGTGTGGCCAACTGCATTTCAGTAAAGAAACAACAACAACAGCAGACTACAAAGCTATGCTGAGCCAAAAGGAACGAGTAACGGCAAGCTTCCTAGAAATGTAGTGGAGTCGAAAGTACAATATTTGTCTTTGAAATGTAGTGGAGTGAAAGTTCACCAAAAAATAAATACTCAAGTAAAGTAAAAATACTCAAAAAATGTACTTAAGTACAGTACTCAAGTAAATGTACTCCACTACTGTCCACCACTGCGTTTCAGTCACAAGACCAGATCCCTAATCAACAGGCCATGGCTGCCAATTCCATCACAACTATGCTGATGATTGTTAATGTTTTTTGCAACCCTTCAACCCTCACTATTGAAGAACATGGGGCTAACAAAGTATGCACAGAAGCGTATGAGCTACAAAATCTTCCATCAGTCTTAAGAGTGCGGTATTTTGACATGACGCCAGTCAGCTCTAACCTGAATCCTCTTTTTTATTGTTATGTATATGCAAATAATGAGGGACATGATAAGTGGCACTTGGATTAGTAGCATTGTGCTGGCAGATCAGATTGGAGGCCGTACCGTCTTCCTCTGAGCTGCAGCAGCCGCCCAAAAGGGTTATCTTGTCAGACAGTCGCACCAGACCTTCCATTCCTATTGAGAGTAATCCATCAGACAGGAGAGTGTCAGGAGCCCTGCTGTTTAATTCAGCCTGTCTGCCTCTCTCTCGCTTTCTGTCGCACAGAGAAGCTGGGACAGCTCACGTTCTCATTGACATTCTGAAACACCTCCCTACTCACTTACTGTTATCTTTGTGCCGGCACATACAATCGCAAACAGCATTACTGCTATGTCTGTCACATTATAATTGAACATTTTCAAAGAAGACATTTGCATGTTCTGGCTGGGGATGAATCTCACTCCGACATCGGAGAAGCTCATCATTTTGTACTCGAGGCATCTGAATTACACTGAAGCCAGCAGGGACAGTGCCCACAGTTAGGGGAAGACTTTATTGGAAGTGTCTCTGTGAGCTGGATCTGCGGCTGCAGTGTGTTTATGCCATTTTCTAGTTCACCGAAGGATTTGTCGGAAAATCTGCAAAGCTTTGTCTCATTGTCCCTGTTTTAATGGGGAGGGATTAGCTGAGGTTAACTAGATTTTAGAGAGAATTGCACTGAGAATTAGAGCATTTCTAGGCTCTGTGGTTGTCAAAACCAAGCTTTAAAAACAAAGCAACAGATGTTTACCAGAGTGCTAGGTCATACATGTACTCTCACCATCTTGAAAAGTACCTGTTTATGTGAGAACGTTAGTACAGGTGAGCTGATCTTTAACTTCATTTTCATTCCCATCAAACATTTTATTAAGAGAGATCTTAGATACATTGATGGATGGACGGATGGATGGATGGATGGACAGACAGATGGATGGAACAGATCAGTAAAGATATGTCTGGAGTCCAAAATATCCTTCTTACATTGAGGACTGGAACTGCATGGCTAGCTTTGCTATTAAACACCAGACCTCAGTAGTCACATACAGTACCAGTCACAACGTCTCATTCAATGTTTTTACTTATTTATTTTTAACTGTAAATGAACACTGAAGTCATCCAGACTGAGTGAACACAAAATGAATCATGTAGTAAACTTAAAAGTGTTAAACAAACCAAAACATGTTTTAGATTTTACTTCAAAGTAGACACACAACTGATGTCTCAAACACATTAAGAGACAAGAAATGCAAGTCATGAACTGTTGACAAGACACAGCTGAGGGTGCAGATGTTCTTAATGTAATGCACATTTATGAAAGTTCAGCAGAAAAAAATGTGAACTAAGCTCAAGTCAAAAGTCGAAAGTTTTAGAACATTTCTGGTGCACCTAGTTGGTCAGAGGTTCATCAAAACATGAGTCCAAGCTCTGCCAGAACTACCTCAGGAAAAAACAACAAGATGGTCAGCTTGAAAACATGGAGTGGAGCACAGTCTCCAGACTTAAACCCCATCCAGCTGATTTGGGATGAAGTGAAAAGCAAAGCAAACCTACAAGAGCCAACATTTATGTGATGTTCTGCAGCAGATTAGTGAAGAACTGTCTGAAGAATGTTTGATGTCTATTGTAGAAAGAATGTCACGAGTGTGTTCAGCTGTTATATCTGACAAAGGTGCAGCTTTGTGTCCAAAGTTTAGACACATTTTGGTCTATAAACTGATTCACTGAGATCTTATTTAACTCCTGGAAAAAAAAGATTGTTCTAAAACTTTTGATTGATAGTGTAGTTTGTATGAAGGTTTGGATCAAAACGAGTAAAATGGAGAGATGTAACTCAGTCTTGGCTGATAACAGAATCATCTTTACACACATTTGCAATAATTTATGGTTGTAAGCTCATTTCTTTGTCTGTCCATCACTGCATTAAAAGGCATTTGGCCAGTAAACTCACCTGACCTAAACCTCACAGAGCATCTATGAGCTACTGTCAAGAGGAAGATGAGAGACACCAGACCCAACAATGCAGATGAGCTGAAGGTCACTATCAAAGTAACCTGGGCTTCTATACCACCTCAACAGTGCCACAGGCTGATCACCTCCATGCCACGCAGCACTGATGCAGTAATTCATGTAAAAGGAGCCCTGACCAAGTACTGAGTGTATATACTGTACATACTGTTCAGTAGAACAACATTTATGTATTAAACATCCTGTTTTAATTGGTCTTATATAATATTCTAATGTTCTGAGATACTGACTTTTGGGTTTTCATTGGCTGTCAGCCATAATCATCAACATTAAAAGAAATAGTGCAAAACGCACTAATGTCACAACTAACCTGTGATAAGCTGAGGAGCTCCTGGCTGGCAGATGACCCCTCATCCTTGATCAGTGAGGTGATGATGCTGTTGACGGACAGTCACTCCATATCAGCCTACAAGACCTTGACTCTCACGTGGCTTCTCCACCAAATCCACTCTGGCCAGAGATGACTCACAGCCAGACTCCACCACTCTGCTGTTCAAAGATATGATCCAGGAAATCTTTGGTCTCTACTCAAGGAAAAGGGTTCAAAAGCAGCCGGGGCAGCTGTCAGCCATGGCTATTATCTCCCGGACTGGCTCTCACACTGCATAAAAAGTCAGTGGGCTGCATCTAGCTTCTGCCACTGAATAGACCGGGGAAGAAGGCCAGTGGTGACCCACTTCAGTTATGGATCACATGAGAGGTCTCTTGTCTTAAGGACTGTGAACCAGAACCAGTGCTACAGGGGAAAATGAAATGAATGTGGGCTACAAATAGGCCTGCATTATACAATATACTTAATACACTCTTAAAACACTCTTAAAAAGTGATGCCATAGAAAGGGGAACTTTAAATCCAGTCCTTATGGGCAATTGTCCTGCAATTTGGTGGTTCCCTTACTTATTCAACCTCATTCAAATCATCTTTTAATTGCCAGGTTTAATAGAGGTGTCTCAGGAAAAACAAGTATACGCTGAGTGCATGTTAAGTATACTTAAGTATAATAAAAGTATTTCCCTAAGTGTACTTTTATTTAGCAAGGACACTACAAGTATACTTACTTGGGACTAAATTGGAACACTTTAAGTTCAAGTACATAAAAAGTAAACTGAAGGATGCTCTATAATTAGAGTAAAAGGTGGTTTAACGTCCTGTTAACGGGTATTCCTGACCTAAATTTCAAGGGGAAAGATACCGTAGTGAAAAATTCTCACAAAATTCTCACATAATTCATATAACATATTACGT
>BRDA01059360.1:16093-27475 GCA_036984385.1 Crenuchus spilurus
TCGACCCTTAGGACGCGAAAGGAGACTCACGCAACCGAGAGGTCACTGTCACATAGTCACCATCAAACTTCTCCACCACCGACATAGTGTGTGTTGCCTTCTCCGAACACGAACAGAAGTGGGAGGATCTCAGTCCCTGTCACGTTTCACTACCCCTCTCGGGGGATCACCTAACCTACCCGATTAACTGATGATGGTGTAACCTTTTTAACCGTTTTTAAATTTTTTCGGATATATTAGTCGGATATTTCACCTACTTTCCAAACTTTCAAACCTTTGAAATGTAATATTATTACTTAACCTTCCAACAAATCCCTTGGGTCACAAAAAATATACCGACCCGTAGAAGACTGACATAGGACCACTCGACCACGGTCGTGTCGAACCACTAAAGGGAATCGTTTTTGTTCATATGCAGAAATCACCAAGCTGTGCTGGCACCAGCTCACCAGGATACAGTCAGAAGATGCCCAGCCATATAAAAAACACTGGGTTCCCTAAACAACCTTCCAATTCATTATTATAATGTAAAGTTTCCAAACTTTCAAACCTTTCATCCACTTTATAGGCTGATTATATAGGCTTTTTTAAATTTTTGCCAATTTTTCCAATGTGGTAGTAGTCAATTAGCCCATCCAATCCACTAGGGGGCTCTCCCCATCACTTTGCACTGTCCCTGACTCTAGGAGGGTGAAGACAAGCACAAGCCTCTTCCGTTGTGTGTGATACAGCCACCACCTCTTCAAACTACCACTGATACACTGTCACTGGAGAGCCAACGCACTCAGAGGAAAGCGCAGGATTCCCAGCTCTGAATGGACCTGGACTTTACTGGCTGATACCATTATCATCATCATTCCTGTCCCACTACTGTCACTATATCAATACCTGAACACTACAACAGTGTCATAGGATTATGTGACTGTATCAAGAACTTATAATTAGTAGACCAGAGGAGGATGGGTCCCCCATGTGAGTCCAGTTCCTCCCAAGGTTTCTTCCTCCAGCTCTGAGGGAGTCTTGCCAGTGTTACCTTTGGCATTTTGTTATTACTAACCCTGTAAAGCTGCTTTGTGACATCAGTTGTAAAATGCACTTTATAAATACATTTGACTTGACTATATGATCCTTCCTGCCACTTGATATTGCACTAGAGTACCTGTATATGAAACCAAAACAAATACAATGTATTCAGATTCACTCTTCAAATACAATGCCATTCCTTCCTCCTTCTGTTCCATGTTCTCAACACAGTGTTGTGAATCTCTGAGAAATGTGGGGTGGGCCAAGGTTATTCTCTGCTCAGGATGGTTTTATTCCATAATATTATCTGTTTGATGCGATAGTAATGATTAAAATGTCATATATATGGTGTGCTTGCCCAGCTATGGACTGGCGCCATGTCCTGGATTTAGCTAAGATAGTGTAATACCCTGCCCTGTGAAGGGGTAAGGGACTCACAGTGACCCTGATCAGGATTAAGTGTAAGATAATGGATGGATGGATGTCATATATAGCATCTTTAACAGAATGATATAAACTGACTGAAACCTGATCTTACATCAGCCTTCATATTTTAAAATGTTTGGTAAATACGACCCACTACTCAGCTGAGTGGAACCCACCCCAAGGACTGTGGGGTTTCTGATAAAGTCGCCAGTGAGTGTAAAAGTGCTGGGCTGTATCTCAACCTCACAGGCCTCCATTTATCTCACTGAACTCACCGGTTCAGTACCAGTCCAGCAAACAGACTTACATGGTTACAGCATTGCAATAATTTCCTCTTAAAAGACCATTTATCCGACCATTTTAGTGTAAGAAACAGTAGATTTTTTCATGCTTAGCAGCTTGCTGATACAAGGACAATGCAATAAAGGAGCAAAACAATTCTGTGGTATAATTGGTAGCCCTCACTGAACAAATCCTCATCTCATGAGTTTGATGTTGAGGAGTTTTATATAATAGTCTGCCTCATCTGAAACGTCCCCGTTTGATTTGACTGTCAACTTGACCTAGTAATTCCAACATATAGGTCAACATCCCAAATCAGTGTGAAATGAATTCTGCATTACAACGCTGAAACAAGTCTCTGACGTGTAAAACTGCTGTGTAGACATGGAAAAATAATCCACGGACATAGAATGAGGTCATGGTACATTTAATTGAACGACTGCATCACAATTTCCTCCTCACTTCTGATAAAGAGAAATAAATGCCCATGACTTTTTAAAGAGAGAAACTAATAAAACAAGATTCCCGACAGACTGTTTACATCCAATTAAAAATAATTACCTTTAGGAGCAGAAAAACTGTTTCCCTGAAATATTCCAAGAGGTGTACCATCACCAGCAGTAAAAAGAGCGCTTGTATCTAGACTATCCTGACATCATATTCAAGTTCAGAAGCTAATGGTCATTAATAAGGACTGTTTTAAAGCAGATTAATGCTACCTTCAGCAAGTACTGGACCAAATCTAAGCAGCCCAGGCCTCCATTATCTCACAGAAGTCACTGTAAGTCAGTTCAGCACTTGGACAGAAGGTAAACAGCATTGAGACTTCATGAAAATGCAGTTTAAATCTGAAACCATCACATGGCTTCCTCAGGTCTCACAGCTCAGTGCACTAAAGGCCACTCTGTATAGAACAAAACAATACACACCTTTGCTCATTTATTGGTTTCACTTTAAAATCTATAATGCCATAATTCCACAGATTCATTCAAGTATAACAAATACAAATTATCCATCAAAGTTCAGATTGTAAATCATTTAAACATTACAAATGTGCATGTAAAGACTATTCTAAAACCAATGAAATAAAAACAGGGCACTTACTCAGTACTCAACGCTTGCTTAACACAATGTGCAAGTGCTGACCTCTAGTGGTAAAAGTGTGGATGCACACACACACACTATTCAAACCCTTATTGGTCAGAATACATAGCAAAGTCAAGGAGTTGACAGGCCAAGCTGTAACCCTTGGAGACAAAGTAAAACAAAGGTGAAAAAATAAAGAGTAGCAGTGATTCGTCCAAAAAAGCTCAGTTATGATCCCTTAAAAACTACCACATTAGCTTAGGGGCTGTGACAGACATCCCTCAAGTAGTCAAACAGCACAAATAAGTTATTACAGTCAATTTGGTTCATTTCTCAGATCAGAGCTGAAATTTTCCTAAACTATTCCTACAATCTCCACATCTCCTCTTCACTTGTGCACATCATATTAGCATTTCTCATTGTGTTTCTTATTTTGCAAATGCTTTTGTACATTCATGCAATTGCTCATATACAATTATCTGCTGTTGTACTCATCAAAATATGTTCTACTGATTGTCGGTTAAATTGTCTTACCCTCCAAAACATTTAGGCTTTGTGTCATCGCCTAGGTCACTACATGCAAAAGTGCTGAACATGTCAACCTCTCAGACATCATTTGTACATTTCTATAAAATGTTTTTGGTCAATTTTGGTAATTTATCCTAAATTGATTAAATTGTTCTCAGGTGAATTTGGGCTTTCAGTTAAGAAGGGGGATTTAAGAAGGTTTAGATCAGACGATAGTCAAGCAGCTCTCAGTGACACCAGATGAGCATGAAACAGTTGTTCAAAGACATAATAAAGTGAAAGAGCTGCGGTACGAGTATGTACAGGTAAAACCCTTATACATACTGACACATTTGCTATGGCTGAAACATCTGTAACTGTTTCTTGTCCAAAATGAACATCATATGCACTTCATCATATGGAGAACCGCTCCGCACTTTTATACCTCTAAGAGGCTTCAAACTTGCAAAATGCAGAAGGCGTTGTCGAAATATCATTGGCCAAAGGGCTACCACTGACATACCAGGCCAACAGGGAGGAAACATCACAATGTGTGCTGCTTATACATATTCCCATTATAGGGCCTTATAACACAGAGCATCACCTTACATTGTTGTACACCCTCTTATCCCTGATAATGAGAGAAGTGTGATGCAAGAGGATTTGCCCAAATATGTGGTTATTTGGGACAATGTGAGTTTTAACCACTCCAACACCATCAGGCAATGGTTTGCCATTCACCATAGAATGCTGATGGAATTAAATTAACTGATGGTTTTTAACTGATGCACCACAGTATGTGCAGCGTATCTGTAATCAAAAGCTGACAACATGACTAAGTATTCTGACGGCCTTGTTCATAGGCAATGACACACAGGCTAGACATTCTGATGGCACTGACTAGTTGACTGACAAATATGAGCTTTTAAGGCAAAAACAAAGAATTTTTAAGGTGTTTCATTGAGTTTTGCTGCTTGCACTAATCGTGAGAAATGCATCTGTGATGCCAAAGTAAATCATAATGTGAGAAATGTACCAAATCGACTGAGAAAAACTAACAGGGAGCCTGAGAAATCTCTTAGACTCCTCTACCAGCATAAAACCTTATGCAAATCATACAGTACATATGCCCAGTGTAAACAGCAATATGTGTGATTTGTTTGATGAACAGATTAATACAAAGAGGAAAAGAAAAACCTCTTTAAAAAAAGGCAAAGATTTTGCATTGAATGTTTGACTAATTATGTTGTGCAAATGTCTATGCCTATAAGAATCCTTGTTGTCTGCTGGTTGATGGAGGATAGTAGACTGGCACAGCAGGATCACACGGCATGTAGCCCGAGTGGCTGTTAGTGACAAATGGCAGAACTTGGTTGTAGCTGGCATCATGTCTGTATGCATTTTCACAGTCAACAAGCTGAAACTGCTTGTCCACACAGATCTCTATCTGACCCAGGGTTTGGAAATCACCTTTCTAAAAGAAAAACAAAAATAACAAACATATAAGCACAGAAGCAACATTATCAGTGCAAGAGGAAGTGTACCACATGGTACAGAAAACAAAAGGTGGGAAGCACAAGGATTGTGTGTGTGTGGTCCTCTTTAACAGTGTTTCGGATGGACACACCATTAAAGATGCCACCTAATATCCCAAATAATTATGCCAGTAAGAAATCATGAACCTGTTTTTGTATATCTAACTGAATACTGGGTTGAGTGTATGTATGCTTTTCCTTAAAGAATATAGATCATTTTAAGCTGCAAGTTAGAAAACTGCACCCAAAGCAAAAAACTAATATTACAATTACATACCCATATGAATATAATAAGTAGGGAAAGTACTGTGCAAAGTCTTAGTCACACACTATTTAAAATCTTGGCAATAAGTGTCCTTTTACTTGTAAAAACACCATAAATCATCATTTGAGCACATGCAAATAAACAAAGTAGAGTAAAAACAAACAGGAATTTTCAGTTCTGAAAAAATAGCTGATATCTTGTGAGCTACTTCACATGACATGGATTTATTAAATCTACTATAGGGTAGGTCTTCGCTTGTGCAAATCCTTCTTAAAGATAACTGATAGAGTACTGAGTTTGTTAATTAATTAACTGAAATGTAATAACTGAAATAGTGAAATATTAACGTAATTTTTATCACAATTATGCAAAATATACCAAAAAGTTTTAAAAAAATAGTTTACAGGTATTATATTGAGTGACTTCTCAAATTTCTTGTACACCAAAACTGGAAATTACATGTGAAAATGTGAAAAGTAGGTGTAGGCTTGTTAAACCCTTTAAAACCATTTCATCCAGTACCAATTCTTACCTTTCCATCAGGAACACACTGAATTTTGGGTGTTACTCCATAGAAACTGCTGATGCTTTCTTCCAAATCTGCAAACTATAGAAAAGAGCAGTGAAAATGACACATGATCACAAAACACAAGACAGAAATTTCACAACAAGACTGAAACCACCGCAACCACCACTGAGTAGCTGCCTGACTAACAGGAACAATGACTCACAGTTTCTTTACATGCTCAGCTGATGCATTCCAAAAAACGTTGACTGTACAAAGAGAAAACAGTAGTGTGCACACGGTCTAAACTGTGGCTATCAATAAACTTACTGTGTGGGAGCTTCCCCAAACGCACGCTACACAAAGTCCTGAGTAAAATTGTTGAAAGAGTTTGAACTATGAACAGTTAAGATGAATCTGAAAATAATTAGGCTTTTGGGAAACTGGGCCTCTGTTGGTTTCTTAAAATGTACACAAATCAGCTCATGCAGATGAACTATAGTGCTAAGAATTGCGTCAATGCCTACCTTTTGCATTATTTAAAATATGAATCTCAATCATGAACAGTCCACACTGCAGTTCTGGTCAAAGTTCAGCCTAAAATATTTATACGGACTATTTTGTATTCATCTGCATTAGGAAGCAATGCCAGCTACATTATAATTACACCAGTCTGGAGCAGCCTTTGTAACTCACCTTGTAGTACAGCTTCCCAGGTACAATATGGTTCTGCTTCAGAACGCTAAAATGAAACAAAATTGTTGTGATGACACATAAAATCACTGACCTGAGTTCTACTAAGAGTGTTTTGAATGTAATGTCTTCATTGAAATGGTGGGAGGGGGAGTGTGCTGTAAGAAGAACTGCAAAAATCCCCCCATTATAAGTTACTGATGTTTAGGGAAACTTTGGGCCGAATAGGACATTACAAGTGTGGACAACAAAGGTCTTGGAGATCAACCACCCAGTAGAGTTTAGCTCCAACCTAAAGGGCAATTTATACTTCTACGTTGAACCTACGCCGTAACCGCGGACTCTACGCTGTACCCTGACTAACCCCTAGAGAGAAACCGGCACTTATGCAACAATAGAACAAGTTGAAGAGAGACTCATCGAGGAAGTCCTAAAATACAAACATCTCTATGATTCCTCATTGTAGGACTCTGAGGATGTCAACACAGCACACCAAGAAACTCAACCAATGGCACAGAAACACTATAGTAGGTGACGTGCGCAGGCTACGCCGTAGGCAACACATTGACTCGACGCAGAACTATAAATTGGCCTTTAATCCAACATGTGATTCAAGTATTTTCAGGAGCATCTGAATAGTCAGATGTGCTGGGTCTGAAATCTCCAGGGTAGCAGATCTCCAGGACCAGGGTTGGGCATCAATACAATACAGCATTGCTACTCCGAAGTCAATAACTAAATTGGACCTAAAGCCATGGTGCTCTTATATTAAATGGGCATCTGCTTCTCAATTGAGACTATAGGCAGCTGAGCACAAATTATATTCTATTCAATAAATGTAATGCATCAAGTGTCCAAATAACAGTTCTAATGGCACTACATTCACCCACCTGTCAAGGTCCAGCTTGTGGTAGAGTTCGAGAGCTTTGCTGAAATATCTGTGCTCGCTGTTCAAAGCTTCGGCTTTGGCAGCACATGTTCCATGCTTCACCCATTCGTGCTTCCTGATCAACAACAAGAAAAGCCACTAATGTTGTGAAATTGAGATAAAGTTGTTATAACAGTGAATGCTGAACATGGCATAACGTTACAGAACTGAAACCTTTGTGCTTTGTGTGGTCATACCAAAATGTTGTGGATGCAGGCTTGATAAGGTCTGGCCAAAACGTCTTCATTTCCTTCATTAAATCCTATGAACAAACACAAACACATGTCAACTTTACGGCAAAATAAAAAGCATTATATGAACTGGAAGCCAAATGGTATGAACTAGGGTTTGATCAATACATTTTTTTCAGGGCTGATACCAATTATTAGTAATCAAAAGAAAATGTTAACCCATATCTGGAACTGATATTCATTTACAGTGAATTTGATATTTGTAGTGTGAAAATCTGAAACTTTAACTCACTATTATTAACTAAACAGATCTTAATATTAAAACTTAATAAAAACAACATGCTTTGAGTTTTAGACCGTTTTAAAACACTGCAAAGGACATTTGATTGGATTTACACAAAACGTGCTAAGAGCAGATAGTGCTGTAGATGGGACATTGGGACAAACTAAAGAAATGTGTTTTTTCCATGTTTGCATCAGATATGCACATAGACAAAACCCCCCACTGGTATCAGCATGGAAATCAAGTTCAGGTGCAGATACTGTGAGAAATGTTAAATATCAGGTCCAATTATTGGCGAAGGCTGACCCCTAAAATTAACAGCCTGTACATGATACTCATAAATTTCAGTAGATAAAAACTCTGCTTACTGACTCGGAGTTATCTGTGAAATATGAGACAGTTCATCCATCATCACACTCGCTTAATCCTTATCAGGGTTGCGCAGGGCAGGGCATTACACTATTCAACCAAGCCCAGGATACATGCACACACACAGGCACACACACCTACAAACAATTTAGAGTACCCAATCCACGTGACCTCCATGTTTTTGGACTATGGGAGGAAACAGGAGACCCCGGAGGAAACCCACGCAGACATGGGAGAGAACATGGAAACTCAACTCAGATGAGGACTCGAACCAAAGACCTCAGCATTGAGAGGTGAACGTGATAACCACTAAGCCACCGTGCTGCCCATGAGACAGTTCACTTTATCCTAATTGTGCTCTGTGAGCATGATTATTTCCCCTGCCCCAACATACATAAGATCACATACCTCTATCAAACTTGCATTGAAGTGCCAGGTTGAGTTGCAGTCATTGCCGATGTTAGGCCTGTGTAGTTAAGTAATTAAGACATTTAGACATTTTTCTAGAATGAACAATTTATTCAAGAATAATGTTTGGACTAAACCACCAAGCAAAAATCTAGATTTTTTTACATACCAAAATCCATGCAGGGTCCAATAATTGAAGTTTGCTTTGCAGTGTTCCATCTATGAAAAAAACATACATGTTGGTATAATGTAGACTAAACTATATAATTTAAATTGTTTCCATTGATAATGACAATGAAATCAGTCAGCATCATACACTGCAAAATGTCTCTGGCCAGTGATGAGTCAGGATGAGTTTGTTCCAGTCACGTCTAAAAGAAGCACAGTTCTATTGATAACTAATTCAGATTTATAGTATACTATAGTTTTCAAATAGTTTTACAAATGATCAAAACCAACTTACCGAGAATATATTTCTGCGAATGACACAAAGACACATCCAAGACACAGGACAATTGTAAGTGACTTCATTGTTCTTCAAAAATGAACTTTGCGTATTCTGAAAAAAATGCACACAAGATAAAACATCATAAAAAGTGAAGATAAGGAAGCAAAGTGCTGTTTTTGAACACAGTTACACTATTGCTCAAGGGTGTGGAATTATACAAGTTTTTAGTCATACAAAACTGACAGATACCATAAAGTTACACATAAAAACAAAAGCTCTAACATAATTTTGTGCCAATTCCTAGTTTTCAAATAATCTGAACTAGGGTTGTTCAAATCATGTCCAAATTATTGGTATCAGGCCTGTGTACCAGACTGGGATCAGTGGATATTCAGTACTAAACTAAAACATCTAACACAGTATAAAGCCTTAAAAAGAAGACCTTCCACAGTTGCTCAGAATAATATATTGAACTGTACATTAACTGATGTAGATGCAGAGCATTGAGAATGTAGTTATAATACAATTATTTTCCAGAAAGATTTAAATTTTTTGACATTCATTCTGGAGACGTCTTAATCTATTTTGTCACTTGTTTCCAGCCACAATAAAGTTATTGTTCAAGTAAAAAAATCAACTTAAATCAAACTTTTTCATGGGCATTAATTATTTTCATCTTAACTGTATATAATTTATCTTTTAAAACCTTGTTGTTCTGTAAATACATTAGTTAAACAGGCTACTGAATAAAATACAAATATATTAAAAGTTTTGAATGGTCGTAAGATAAATAAATCTAAGCCCACGTAGGTGAAGTAGTGTTGGTAAGTTTAGTTAAAGGGTAAAAATAAGCAGAGATAAGAGACAGGGTTAAATAAGAGCAGAGTTTTAGTACAGATGAGTTTTTAGCTTACCCGTGTGTCTCAGTTAATGTACTAGCTAACGTTAAGATTACTCTTAGACTGACAAAGACGGACTTGTGTATATGAAACAGCTGAAAAAGTTAAAAACTCATGACTGACCGGGTCTCTGGTCTTGTAAGAACAAAATAAAAGTAATAAAGGCGCCAAATAAAGTTTCCTCAGCTTCGCAGAAATCTCCCTGTAACTGCAAACTCTCCTGACTGCATGACCAGCTTCTGATATCAATGTTTACATCAAGCTTCCTCCACTGAGTTTGCGCCGCTGGTCACGTGACCATAATGAAGTAACGTTCTTTTGTGTCACGTGACAGACGTTTTTGCTAAAACCGAATTATTATTATTATTATTATTATTATTATTATTATTATTATTATTATTATTATTAGTAGTAGTAGTAGTAGTAGTAGTAGTAGTAGTAGTTCCAGATAGTTAAAATCGTTTTATCCTAATTATGTTACTATTAAAAAATATATTTTGTACTTTATTTTATTACTTTTTACATTCCTGTTACTTGGCTGTTTCAAATTTTAGTTTGCCTTATTTATTGTTTTATGAGCAACTTTATGCTCAATGTACTTTTTAATATTTTAAATATAAACTTTATTTATTTATTGTTGTTTTTATGTTTGTTATTAATTAGCTTTAACTTCTATATCCTTATTTTGTTTATTTTATTGTTACTCTTCTTCATTTTCCCCATTTATCTTGTTGCTGTTTATATTTTCATTCAGTTCTGTACATTTTTAGTCCTTGCTGAATATATTTTTCAGCCCGTTTGCTAAATAAATTCTTGCCTACATGATGATCTCTCTTAAGGTATTTCTGAATGGAAATTGTTATTGACAGTGAGATCTGTACTAGTGCTATTAAAAATATATCTTAGGACCATCCCATTACACTTATTAAAGTTGTCATTGTGTTATTCTGAACATTTAACAGTATCATGAACCAATTAAATTGACATTTTACAGTATTTTTTTCACTGATTATATCTGATGTACCATGAAACCAATTTTGAATCGATTAGGAATGCATAATAGAAAACTGTTGCTTGTCTGTTTTTGCAGGCTGCTTCAGGTCTCTGGTATTTCTATCACTGTGTCTTACAACAAGCACAGTGATCATACCCTGGAACTATACTAAAGCAGGTCCACAGATCTACAGCAGCCAGCTTCAGGGCTTCAGCTCCTCTGTTGCCCTTACTGTCCCTGTAAACTTAATCTGCTGTTAAAAATAGCACTCAGCAGTATCCACTGTCTTCAGGGGGGAGGCTCAAGGAACTAATGTACAGACTACAGGAATATACTTCCTTTGAAGAAATTGGATTAAAACAGCTGATGTATAATGTGCTTATTGAAACTTTTACTCCATGTTATGCACAGAGTACATTTAATTCAAATACATATTTTTTAAATATGGCACCCAAATATCTATTAGATATTATATATAAATATATATATATATATATATATATATATATATATATATATATATATATATATATATATATA
>BRDA01059361.1:0-17909 GCA_036984385.1 Crenuchus spilurus
ATTCTGAATAAAATATTAGATGTTGGCATCTCCACATCATTGCATTAAATTTTTATTCACAATTTGTTTAGTGTCCCAACTTTTTTGGAATCCGATTTGTAATAAAAAGTCTATATTTTGAGTGTTATTTATGTCAGTATGGCACTGCCTAATCTTTGTTCTAATTTTAAATCAGCTTCTTCAGGAACTGTTAACTGATGATTAAAATTGACCCATTGACTGAGTAAAAAATGCCATAATCATAAAACATACCCAAATATGGGGTGACTTTGACCCAGCGATGGGTTTTGTAAAAACACTGTTCTTGGGTGACTATCTGAGATTTGTCTTTACGCGATGTATTATTTTCTTTTTTAGTGCAAGCAAACATAAGTAAACAAAATAAACACATTATATACTTCAACATACAGTGTGCAGTAAAGTTTTAATTGGACTAAAGCACTACTTTTAATGGTTACACTTAATGGAAATGGAAGTTTATTATTTACAGTATAATCCCTTGGGTGGACCCATTGGCTGAGTTGATGACCCAACAGGCCCAACCCAGCATTTGGGTAGACAAAACAACCCAGCAGTGGATGTACAAATAAGCTTTTTTTTTTTTTACTTTATTTATATAGCACTTTAAAAGCTACATGAGCTAGATCTAAAAATCTAAAAAATCTAAAAATCTACATGAGCTAGATCTAAAAATCTAAAAAAATCTAAAAATCTATCAAAAACACAATAAAAGCTACAACTCAGCAAAAGTAATAGAAATAAAAAACAATAAAAACTACTAAAATACTACTAAAATAAAATAGAATAAAAAAAAATAAAAGTCTCATGCTGGGTTGAAAGTTTTATTTATGAGTTTTAAGACAAGCTTTAAAAATGGACAGTGATGAGGTCTGTCTAATATGTATCGGAAGGTTATTCCATAATTTCGGTGCAGCAGTAGAGAAAGCTCGATCCCCTCTGAGTTACGTTTTGCCCTTGGCACCTTCTGGAGCAGCTGATCCGCTGACCTGAGGCACCGAGTGGGAGCGTGTGGATGGAGCAGCTCAGAGAGGTAAGGTGGGACAAGTCCATTTAATGATTTATAAAATAATAATAATTAAAAAAAAAAATATTAAATAACATTCCTTAGTTACTCATCCTAAAAAGTGCTGGGTTAAACAACCTAATTTTGGGAAATGATTTCCGTAACTCAACTTTTGGTCACTATGTAAACAAACATTATAACTAAACTAAGGCAGCTTTGGTAGCCCATTGTATCCTGAAAGGTTTATTTGGAATAAAACAGGTTTATTGTTTAGACTTAACAGAAGGTAGTAAACTGCCTGTATTTTATGGAAGTGTATTATTTACATCAGTGATGTTTCTACAGGAAATGATGTTGAAAATGTACCCATTGGTTAAGTTGATGGGTAGAAAACAACAACCCAAAATTTTTAGATTGTAGTGAAAGTACTGTAGGTGCACACCACTGGCCGTCCGCTCAAGCCTGAAGAACACACCAGTAATGCTATACTGATTGCCAGGCAGATGGAAACAACTCCATTGGTGCTCTCATATTACAAACTGCCTGTGTGTTCACTGTAGGATTCGACTTCGGTATTCAGAAAACACCCCGGCGAGCACTGGGCTGAAATCACTTACTGGTGTGGTAGCATTCCTCTTACTGACGTCCTTCCTGACGTCAGACACTTACTTCACTTAAAGGCAGACCATTAATCATTTGGGCTTATTAGAGGTCAGCGATGCCCGTGAGGAGGGGCCATACGTACCCAACATACACAATCGCCTGCTATATTTAGACCCATGAAATAGGTGGCTCAGACAAAAGGTGGCTGTAACACGACACAGGTTGGGTGGAAAATACACACAGCAGAGATGAATCACTGCACTAGACACTGCCAGATATTTAGAGAGCCTGCACAAACATACACACACATACAAACACAATACACACAAATACGCCCTAACCACACACTCACTTATTTAAACAAGAGCAAAATGACCAAACACAGGTGTAAACAAGTGCTGAGAGGACATTCCTCCAGCAGACAAACGAAATACTGTCAGTACAGCAGGAAAAGTGATTCAGAGTTTAAATTAACCCAAGCCTACCATATTTGATACAGAGTTGTTATGACCTTGTCATCATTCTGATAATGACCTCACATCATTTATAACTTTTAATAATAATATAGATCATTTATATTTTAAAAATAATTCAATAAATGAGATAAAGGCTGATGTATCAAATACGATACATTAGTTTTCTGGCAATGATGCTTCAGGCTATATTAAGTTAAATTTGAGTTGCCTTTGACTTTGAGTATAGCCTAACTCTGTCTTCGTATTAACTAAATTTAGACATTTAGATTTAGATTAGATTTGCCAGTGTGATTGGCACACAACATAATTTGACCTCCACACTTAACTCATCAGTACAGTGAAACACACACAGTAGTGAACACACTAGGCTGTGAGAAGTGGGCAGTGGGCAGCCCTATCCATGGTGCCCGGGTAGTAATTGGTTGTTAGATGCCTTGCTCAAGGGCACTTCAATCATGACCTGCCCAGGGATCAAACCCGCGACCTTCCAGTCACAACACCAGATCTCTAACCACCAGATCACAGCTGCCCTAATATTTAGGAATATTGAGAAAACTACTGACATAATAAATGATAACAGGTTGCAGAAAACACTAGTACTGGGCTATCTGGATAGCAATGAGTCAATGCTTTTCCTGTCACTAGACTGGCCCATTTCAGTTTGGGAATGTAATGGCAATCCACGGTCCATGTCCAATGTTTTCTTGGTCCACGTGAACATCAAAACACAGGAACCCTGAGTTTGACCTCAGCCCAGCCCCTCCATGCTCTACACCACAGTAAAAACCACTGGAGGTGAGCCACAGCAGGTAAACAACTTAAGGTGTTATTATGAGGAAATGACCTACACGGACATGCAGACGAAAGAAAGTAAATAAATTTATAAATAAAAAAAGCAACTCAGTGTTCAGGCTGGGCTGGACTTTGATGTCTGCTTCATTATTAAAGATGTAAAAACCTCAGGGATTCCTCATCTGATTACAACTGTTATGAAAAACAGAACAACAAAAACAGGACCAGTCAGTCCGTAAAGGAGAGATAAACAAACACTGCGGAGTCCGTTTTGGGTGGCTGTCAAAAAGTGACACACATATTTACAAAAACAGGTTTTAAAACCCAACAAGAAATGTCTGATACAGCATTTTCCCCTCAATTTAATGAGAAACAGCAAAACAAATACAAACTCAAATCTGTGCATTTGTGCTAATGCAGTGTCCTTCAAGTGAAAGTGATCACTTACTGGCCACTGTGAGCTCTGTCTACATTATATATAGCTGTGTCTGTGTCTAATACACACTGACACTCCACCACCACGTCAGTGTCACTGAGAATGATCCACAACCCAAACCACACCTGCGCTCTGGTGAACACTGAAGAACAGGTTAATAAAGTCTACAGAGAAACAGATGAACTACAGTCTGTAATTGTAGAACTACAAAGTGCACATGTATGATCAGTGGAGCTAAAATAGACAATGAGTGTAGATATGTGTACCTAATGAAGTGGCAAATGAGTGGATGTTGGTGTACAGTGCAGACAGCAGTCAATCAGTCCAGTTTGTCCACCAACATCTACCCCGTTCATGAACAATCAGGGTGACTGTTGTCCATGTAGGCCGTGAGTGGTCAACCACCAAAAACATTGGTGACAGCTCTGTGAGTCACAAACTGACCATTAATGACTGATATACAGTCTCTACCTGTGCAGTAGAAATAAAAAATAAATTATTGTTATCAGGCATTTAACCCTTTAACATTCTGCTCCACCATTTGGTAGAGCGCATTTTAGTCACTATATCTTATTGATGAAGGTGTTGAAATTAACATAATGTGATTGTGCCATCTACACCAGTCGGTAGAGTTTCAGTTAAAAAACACTAGAAATGTTCTTGTCTGAATGTAAACCAGCAGGTTCATAGCCACCACAAGGAATAAACTGGATCAAATGCTGAAAAACCATTAATGCTGTTGCACCACCACACAGAGGAGTTAACAAAATTAACATGTTATTGCACAGGTTTTGTTGTTTATGTCCTGCTTTTACATATAGTGTCATCTCACTGTATGTTTAAAGTGAACATAAACTGTGAGGTTTAAAAAAAAAAAAAAACATTGTTTTTATTATTGCTCCCCATCGCACCCAATTTGTTTTTTCTTGCTGAGGATGTTAAAGTGTTAAATTATGGTAGATAATTATGGTGTCATTGTATTTATTTATTTATTAGCTTGTACACTGCTGCCAGTGGACAGAATTTGACATAATTTAAATTAAAATAGTTTGTTTATGATATTGGTATTGGTCTCAATGAGTTGTGAATCATCATATCAAACACAAAACTACACTATCGATGCATTTAAATAAATAAAAATGTTTTTATGCCTGGATAAGATATAAAAGTTGTTTATTGATAAAAGTGAAATGGCAACACCGTCAGGCCATTATTCCAGTCAAACAAGACCAGACTCGTATGACACTGGATTGGGAGAGTTTTATATACAGTAAAACAACAGACATGAAAATGTTTTAAGAATAGATTTGTAATCACAGATAAAAACTATAAATAATAATAAACAATTTGTAATGTTTGACTTGAAAAAATGCTGCAAAAAAAAGGTTTATTGAGGTTTTGGCTACTATGCATATGCCCACAACAAAACAGAGGAGGCGGGGTCTTCCAAAAAGCTGGTTGGCTCTGTTTTTTGAAAGGTTGTGACTTTACCTGAATCAGATGGCATGTTGACATTTACAAGCTTTCCCTTTAATTTCATCCAGTAAACAGTCTGCTCATATCATAAGATTTCTGGTTATTCTTGATATTCAAGTTCACACTGTCCACCATACATGTCTGGGACCATCTTCATTCATTTGTACATAACAGTAGCTAATGAAACCACTGATTATTTCTATTTGCAAATAGACTTTCATGTTATTATTTTACTTTGAAATATTACATTATAACATTATAGTTGCATGTCAGCCTATTTAGCAGACATTAGTAAAAGTACTACAAAACACATGGTAAATAAAATTGGCTGGGATGACCGGTAACTACACCTACATCAGGGATTTTTGCTCAACTCTACACTCTATCAAATGTTGATTTTCCATAGTCACAGAGATACATGTTGAAATATTACAGTTCTACAACTTATGTTGTTGCTTGGATTTTTTTTTTTCAGAATTGATCATTGAAATGGTTAAAATGTTTGCCTGGAAAACTCACTTACAACCCTCATATCAAAGTATAATAAAGTATTAGCCAAGCTCCAACAAAGTCAAATTTTGGATGAGATCCTTTTCTGCTGGTAGGTACGTGGTAGCCCACTGAAAACATTTGGGACATTGTAGCTCCTGCTTCAGTTCAGGGTCACCTTTTAGTAGCTGGATGAAGTTTTTATTTCTGGCAGAATTGTTAGACGTGTCCAGGCAGTGCTTAGTGAGGTTAGCGGGAGGTGAATCATCTGAGGCTTCTTATATGATTAGGCACATGACCAAAGACAAGAAAACAAAAGGGAGTGTCTTAAAATAACACAGTGGTAATTAAAGCAGATGATGACTCATGGCACACTGAAAGAACTAATAAACAATCACTTGTTCACTGTAAAATGCTCATATGTTAGTACAATAGATAGGGTTCATTCGGATTAAGGCATTAATCCTGATTGCTGGACCTTTGCTGGAAAAAACCGGTATCACTATATTTGTATATACCACTGTAGACACTTAGTAGATGCTGAGCGTAACCCTGACCCTTTACCCAAAACCTGATCTTGAAAGTGCCTAATTTTAACACTGTTGAGAATAGCTAGAGCACCTATAGATAATCAAGTTGAGGCACCTAGGCTTTACAGGATTTATGTCTTGGACTGAGGTCTGAGGAACTTGGAGGTGGTGGTGGTGTGTTAGTGAAGGTTACAGTGAATCAGACCCATTAGAGTTACTGATGACATTTTAACAGCAGCATTCAACACTATTATCCAACAGCAGTCTGTGAGCACCAGTGAAGGACTAGAGGTGGACCAACAAGGCAGATGTGTCTAATACACATTCATATCAGAATATTATCACCACATACCTAAAGTGGGAATAACCACCCTTCGTGCAGTGCTGATCTCTGACACTTTTCTGAGGATAACTGGTCCACTGTGGAGTGTCGATTGCTCTGTACCACTCGTCTGAGTGGTTGTTTCCCTCTGGGATCAAATTACCCATGGTTCACCACTGTTATGCTGTTACCGCACTCAGTCCTTGCTACTCCTTCACTACAGCAGCTCTAGAACATCTTACAAAGTTAGTGGTTTCTGACATGCTGCCACCCCCATGTTTCACCTGATACACTATCCTATTGAACATCAGTCACATCACATCCTTGTCCATGATGAGGCTTTTACACTCTGCTACAACTGACTGGGCAGCCAACTCCGTCATCTGTGATGGTGTAGAGTGGACAGTGAGCTGATTTAAAATCTCCAGGAGCTCTGCTGTGTCTGATTCACTCAACACACCACCACCACATCAGTGTCACTGAGAATGATCTTCCAGCTCTGTGAGGGTCCTGATCATTGAAGAACAGGCTGAACAAAGTACACAGAGAAACAGATAGAATAAAGTCTGTAATTGTAGAAAATGCACCTAGTACATCATCAGTGGAGCTAAATCGGTGAGCAGTGAGTGTACGGCTGTAACGACGGAAGTCTAGGATTGTTCCCGGAGCTCTGAGCATCCTGCACTTAAGGCGTGAGGCAGAGGTGGAAGGAGAGAAGAAAGAGATAGAGGAGAGGAGGTGTAAATCTGAGTTTGGGTGGCAGTTAAAGAGCCACTTAATCTGGCTGCAGGACATATCTGT
The DNA here is from genome assembly GCA_036984385.1 of Crenuchus spilurus. Classification (NCBI taxonomy): domain Eukaryota; kingdom Metazoa; phylum Chordata; class Actinopteri; order Characiformes; family Crenuchidae; genus Crenuchus; species Crenuchus spilurus. The sequence continues at coordinate 6,950 of BRDA01059361.1, forward strand.
GTATTTTAAGCACAGCGATGACTCTACCATCAATTCTGCCTGTGACACATACACACACACACACACACACACACATGAGAGAGAGAGAAAAGAGAGTAAAAACAGTTGTTTATGTGCAGTCGATGGAGAAAAAGTGGGCACAGGCTGAGCGGCTGTTTGGCTGCCGCAGGCTTCCATAAACACAGCTCCCAGGTGGTCCCGTGCAGAGTGGAGGAGTGGAGTGAGGGATGGATGGAGTGAGGGATGGATGAAGGAGGAGGGAGGGAGCTCTCCGCACTGTACCCGATCCAAACTGACAGGCCAGTTTAATGATATTTATTTCCACGCCACGTGCTAGCCGCCCTGCTTTCTGTCTTTCTTTATGTCTGAGTGTGTATTTGTGTATGGGGGAGGGGGGTATATATGTGTGTAAGAGTGAATTAAAGCATGTTTATGTTCATATATGTGTGTATGCACCCCCCACACACACACTACTTGGGTGATGTTTACATATTCACAAATGTGTGTTTGCATGTGTTTGTGTAAGACTGGATTCGGTGTGTGTTTAAGTGTACGTCTGTGTGCACTTTTAAGGGGCCAGCATCCTTTAAAAACACAAGTATATTTGTGATGTCACAAAGAAACAACCGCATAAAACAGCTTAGCCACACCCATTCTGCCTGCAGGATGTTAGGTCCACCCATTCCACATATAGCAATTAAGCCACACTCATTTAGCCTACAGGACTTTAGCTATACCTATAAACATATAGCACTTTATGCCCCACCCAATATGGCTGACAGCACTTTAGTTCCCTCTTTTAGTCTGTAGCACTTTAGCCAAACCATTTCATATACAACACTTTAGCTCCACCCATTCATTCTATAGCAATTTAGTCCCACCCATTCAGGTAATGGCACTTTATCCACACCTATTTAACATATAGCAGTTTAGCTCCACCCACTGAGGCTACGGCATTTTAATCCCACCCATTCTACATATTTTTTTATTTAGCCCCACCGGTTCACTCTGAAGTTATAAGGAATGTTTCAGCTCAGAATGCTGCTCGATTAGAACAAAAACAGACTAATTAATTGTTAAGAAAGTTAAAAATGGTTCATTTAAAAATAAGACTTTTGCTAAGTCGGCAACATAAACTGTAGGTGGCATTGAATTGTGTATAGGCCCTTTAAGTGTAGTGGTCACTGGATGATGAAGCAGAATTAGCCCTGCTTGCGCTGGTGTCTGCGAGTTGTTTGTACACTGAGTGAAGACAGCGGTTAAAGAAACTAAGGAAGGGGGGGCCGTCTGATAATGGAGGAGAAAAAGAAGAAGGTGAAGGGGAAGGAGGACGAAACACTGTGGGCGACGTGTTCCAACCTGTCCCCCGAGACTAGCAAAACAACACCATCGAGACAACACGGCGTAATACAAATAGAGCAGCTGTAGGTTTTCACGCTCATCATCGCAATAATCATCGTAAATCCAGTTGCCGTTACAAAACAAAGCGTGCCCTGTGACTGACTTTTGTTTTCACAAACGAACCTACACGCCGCGCCGTTTCTACGTATGTGGCCGTTTCGTGCAAAGGCCGTGTTTCCACGCGCTCACCTGAAGGGAGTTCCTCATGCTGCTTGCACGCAGATCTCTTTGTTGCTGTGGCTGTTAACCCCCCTCCTTCTCTCTCTCCTTCTCTTTTTCTCTGTCTCTCTCCCTCTCCTTCCTCCCCCCTTTTCAGTTTTTTTCAAATTAACCCAAACAGGTTCTGTGAGTAGTAACTATGATATTATCTAAGCCACCTTCACCTGCAGGGTATCCTAGACGAGTCTGCACGAAAAGGGACAAGTTTGCTCCCTCACTCTATAAATACCTGCTCTCCATTCCTTCATCCAGCCACCTAACTTCGTCTTCTTTAACATTTTGATTGATGTCTTGTCAAGTGCAGCTACTAAAATAGCAAGCTCAAAGTATTTTACATGTGTGTACGTAGGGCCTGATTGAGCAGTTCAATCATACCTTCAAGATCATCAATATGGTGTTTTGATTTAGTGTGCTAATCACTTAAAAAGGCATATGTGCAAGTATCACTCATTCCTGTTTGATATGACCTTTAACAGTAAACACATCACAAGCAAATGTCAAGCAATACAAGCTCTTGGTTACTATCTGATACAAAGATCACAAACCATGCTGGCCTGCCTTTACCTTCTTGCCTTAGGGGTACATACAAAGTGGGTGAAGAGGTTCAGGCCATGCTCATGTGTGCTATAGAAATGAATTAGACTCTCAATACCACAAAACAAGGAAGTACTCATCTGATCAACAATAAACCTCTTTGCTCTTTGTTTCAATTCTCAGGTCACTGATTTCCCAGTCTGCCCCTGTCCTCTCAATGTCCCTATCTGACCTCCCAGTGTGAAAGAACAGCAGATAGCGACAAAATGAAACATTCTAATCATTTGAGATTCTGGATTTCTGACTTTCCTGAGCTGTAAGTAATATTGACCAATATTAATACAGAATATGGCACTTTATGTATAATTAATATAAAATACATGCAACATTATGACCACTCCTGGTCTGGCCTGGGATGTCACAGTTATTATGTAAGTGTATAAATAAGTGAGCACACCAGTCATTTGTATCCGATGGTAAAACCATTATCATGGACAAAGGATGTGATGTAACAGATATCAAAAGGTGATGAAAAAGATGCGTGGTGCACAACAAAGACATGTGGTGCCAGTGTAAAATGTGTGGTGCCCCATGCACAGCACGTGATCCATGTATCTGAAACTGACTGCCAATAATCTAGTGAAACTGAAATCAAAGTGACACACTGAACAATGTGCTTTCATGCACAAAGGAATTTGACCTCTGTATTAAACCCACATGTTCAGTGAAACACACAGTAGTGATCTAGGGGGCAGTGAGTTCATTTGTGCTAACAAAATGACAAAAGCTAACAAATGTAAGCTATCATAAACTGGCTTGTGTAAAGCCTCCCATTACTGGCCACCTCAAAGCAAAGGTTTGATTTCACAGCAATCCGTAAATAAACAAAACCACTGTACTCATCCCAGTCAATGTTTTTCAGGTGAGATATGATTGTACCCATCCATGACTTTTCAACTTTCAAATGAAATGTATTAATGTTATGAAATAATGTTAATGCTTACACTGACACAAGAACTGCTGAAATGAGGTAGGTCCACCAAATATTGGTCACGCAGCTTTTCCAAATCACTTTTTCAATGCATTCAGTTGCACAGATAGTCGTCTGCAGAGGGGGAACCCTTACTCTGATTATGTAGGACTAACAGGCAGTTTTTATTACCTCAGAAAGATGCTAAGTTAAATGGCGACAAATATTTGAGTAGTTTTTCGAGTATTTTGCTCCATGCACACTTACAGCATTGTTATACATACTTAAATATTGTTTTCAGGTGTGTTTTTTGCAAGAAGAACATTTGAATACCCTACTAAAATTGGAGCTTATGCTTTTTTAACTTCCTCAAAGTGCAGGATTAGTGAGAGAGCAGAAAGATGCAATACACAAATGTGGACGATAATAGAGGGCATTGTGATGGTTATCTGTGTCAGAGTCTTCACCAAAATTCAGGCTTTCAAGTCTACTGTTCTATACATGCATGTTTTGACACATCTGGTTGTTAAACTGATAAATAGGCTAACTTTGCAGAAAGTGAACAACATGAACGCCAGATCTCTGACTGCAGTCCACTCTTCAACAGTTACACATCATGAAAAATCAATTGCATTGATAATTGTTTTGTAGACCGGACCAGTGATCTGCTTTGCATTTGCTTCCTCTAGCTGTTGATTTGAATATAAGTGGTATTGCATAAGTTGACATGATCTGGGAGACAGAGAAGCTCCCATCATCACCCTGGATCCCGAATACTGGTCTCCAGCATTGCAACAATGGCATCCCGACAACTGTATGCAAACAAGATCAAAATTAGCAACGCTCGTTCAAGGCTTTCTATGCAGACAGTTTGATTTTGCCTACCGACCACAGGGCCATCAGAACAACAGAACATCTCACTAGGAGGAGAACCAGTTATCCAGCATGAAGCCACAGCAGGACAATACAATCAGATAAAACGCTTAAACTCAGCAATTACAATCTGTGCCATTCAAATGAGTCAATCTGCAAGCAAATGCCTCTAACTAGCTTTGACTTTGTTGGACTTTTCACTCAGGTGCCGTAAATAGCCATGGTAAAATAGGTTAGGAGCAGGTTGCTGCCTGCTTATGGCTTTGAGAAGTTTCTATTTTGGCTCTTCTCACCTAAGGCCTGCGGTAAACAATCTGTCAGCACATGTGGAAACAAAAAATGCATCGCTAACGTCAATTAAAGCAGCGAGCGGCCAAGTTCATTGAGAGGTGACTAGAAAAGCTGCATGTTTGTGGATGTCTTGCTCTATCTTAGCCAAACACAATTGCCTTCTCTTGATTGGTTGCTTTGAAATATACTGCAGTATACAGAAGAACCACATTTGCTGCATCTGGTCTCCACAACAAACAAGGAGAGTCCCCACCATCACCCAGTCAAACTGTGGCACATAACTAAACACATTCAGTATGGACAGTTCTCCATCTTGCTAGCAGGAAAGTGATGCCAGTTGAGACCTTTTGTGCTCTAGCCAGGTTGCTGGCTGTTCAACCCTCATGCTGGCATTTATTTGCATATGTCTAATCATACATAAAAATAATGTGGAAAAAAACTCATTTTTGTTCACAAATTTATTTCAAAACGTAAACTGTCATATTTAGAAAAATAAGTGTTTCTTACATTTACTTTGTCATTTTATTTCATTGCACACAGTATGAACTCAAGATGCTTCATGTAATATCATGTCCATTTATTGATATATATAAACACACAAATAAATTATTAAAAAAACATACATTGTGATTTCCGGATTTTTTCTTTTAGATTATGTCTCCCACAGTGGACATGCACCTAAGATGAAAATTTCAGACCCCTCCATGATTTCTAATTGGAAGAACTTGCAAATTTGCAGGGTGTTCAAATACTTCTTTTCCTCACTGTACCTATTCGTGCATTTCAGGCCTGCAACACAGGCAGAACAGAGACCAAAGGTAACCCTGAAGGGGCTGCAGAGTTCCCAAACATAGATTGGAGCATCTGTCCATACAACCACAATATGCCACACACTCCATAGAGCTGGGCTTTATGGAAGAGTGGTCAGAAAACAGCCTTTACTGACAGACAAAAAAGGAAGGCTCATTTTGAGTTTGCCAAAAGGCATGTGGGAGACTCCCCAAATATATGGAGGAAGGTACTCTGATCAGATTAGACCAAAATGTAACTTTTTTGGCCAACAAGGTAAACACTATGTCTGGCCCAAAATGAACATTTCATGTCCCCAAGAACACCATCCCCACAGTGAAACGTGGTGGCAGCATCATACTGTGGGGATACTTTTTAGCTGCAGGGACTGGGACACTGGTCCAAGTTGAGGGCAAGATGGATGGTGCTAAATACAGGGATATTCTTGAGCAAAACCTGTTTAAGTCTCTCAGTGATTTGAGACTGGGACAGAGGTTCACCTTCCAACAGGACAATGAACCAAAGCATACTGCTAAAGCAGCACTCGAATGGTTTAAGGGGAAACATGTAAATGTATTGGAATGGTCTAGTCACAGTTCAGACCTTAATTCAACTAAGAATCTGTAGTCAAACAAATGATCTAACTTGAAGGACCTGGTGCAGTTTTGCTGGAGGAATGGACAAAAATTCTAGTGCCAAGATGTGGCAAGCTCATAGAGACTCATCCAAAGTGACCTGCAGCTGTAATTGCCACAAAAGGTGACTCTACAAAGTCTTTAGGGGGGTGAATAGTTATGCAGACTAAAGTTTTGTTATTTTGTCTTATTTGTTGCTGCTTCACAATAAAAAGAAAATCACATCTTCAAAGTTGTAGACATGTTCTGTAAATGTAATGATGCAAACCCTCAAATAATCCATTTTAATTCCAGGTTGTGAGGTAGCAAAACACAAAAAACACCAAGTGGGTGAATACTTTCACAAGGCACTGCATTAGTGATTTCAAAAATGTGATGTCAATAAGTGATTGTAATCATGATCTAGGACAAAAGCAGTATCCACAAGCTTTGATTGGTAGAGGATCTCCAGTTTGTCCACAAATTGGCCATGGCCTAGTGGTTAAGGATCTGGTCTGGTTACCTGAAGGTCGCTGGTTCAATCCCAGGGCAGGTCACGACTGAAGTGCCCTTGAGCAAGGCACCTAACCCCCAATTGTAAGTCGCTTTGGATAAAAGCGTCTGCTAAAAATGCCTCAAATCTCACAGAAACATTAGAAGGAGTTTGCATATTTCTTCATCTACAGTGTATAATAGCATTGCACAACTCAAGGAATCTGTAAGAATTTCAGTGTGTAAAAAGGCAAGGGCACTAGTTTAAGCATTCATCAATTTAAAATATAAAACAGTTTAACTTTTTGAATTAAATGATGAACAAAAATTTACTTTTTCATGGTATTCAGTTTTTTTGATGTATAATTATAATGGTCCACCAAAGTTTTCTCAATCTCAATCCTGAATTTGACAAATTGTAACCATTTTTGAGGGACTTTTCCTCAAGTTAACATTTTAATTCATAAATTTCAGTGGTTCAATCCCAGAACTTCTAAAACTTTAATACAGTAGCTGAAGGTTTTCAGGTGAAGAATAATTAGCTCCCATTGAGGTGAAACCAACATGTACACTTGCTCACCAGCAGTATGACTTGGCTACACTTCAGTATGATAAGAGTGAAACTGTCATTAATCAACAGATTGACGAAATCAGATATTCACCAATACTGTAGAATAATATGACATAAATGAGTCTTAGATTAACCTGCTATTCAGGGTGTGGTTTCAGTCTACACAGTCAATACTAGCATGAAAGATTACTTCTTTAAAGCCACATTAAATGCAACTCAGAGCTTGTTAAATTTTTCAGAAGATCATTCTAGGGCTGTGTACTAGCTAGAGATAAAAGTATGAAGCCAACAAACCAAGACTCTAAGCATCAAGGTCCTCACTCCAACAAACGCTAGTATTAGTTAGCATATGTTCTAGCTATCATAAACTAGATATATATCTATGTTAATGTTCACTGGTCTCAAGCAATTTAGCAAGATAATGCAGACATTCAAGACTTTGCATATATATATATAGGTGCATGTTGTAGTATAGGTGCATGTTGTAGTTCTACAATTACAGACTGTAGTCCATCTGTTTCTCTGTATACTTTATTCACCCTGTAATTCAATGCTCAACAGCAGGAGGATAATTCTCAGTGATACGGAAGTGGGGATGGTGTGTTAGTGTGTCAGAGCTGCTGAAGATGTTAAACACAGTGTCACTGTTCACTCTATTAGACACACCTACGTTTGTGGTCTTGTAGATGTAAAGTCAGAGACAGCAGCTCAGCACTTAGCTCAGGAAATATTATTATTATTATTATTATTATTATTATTATTATTATTATTATTATTATTATTATATACCGGTAGTAATTTTGAAAAGCTACTTTTAGGAGAACTTACTTTTAGTGACCTTACACTACCTGTTTACACAAGATCTGGGTTTTAAACCAATACGAAATGAACCACCAACCTTTACACATAAAGTACTGATATAAAATCAACATATTTGTGCATCACTACAGTATCACAGTGCATAATCAAAGTCAAAGCGAACGTTATTGTCATTCAGACTATACAACAAGGGATGCAAAGCTGAGTGTAAACTATTGAAAAGTGGTCAAAGTGATCAAGGGCATAACAATAATTATTGCACAACAATGGCTGCATTTGAAGATGTTTGTGTTTGTTAGCGGTGTGTGCTAAACAGCCTGTGTGTTCAGCAATTCTGATGTTCCAGCACGTTATGTGTGTGTGTTTGTGTGTTAACGAAGTCTGATATTCTGGGGGTATAGGCTCCTGCCAAGTCTGATAGTCTTGCACCGCATGCTGTGGTAGCGTTTACCAGAGGGCAGAAGCCTGTACAGTCCATGGGCAGGATGAGTGTGGTACTTGATTATCATTCTGGCTCTGCTTAGGCAGTGGGAAGAGTGCAGGTCCTGTATGGATGGAAGTGTTGATTTTGTGATTCTCTCTGCTGTTCTCACTAATATTGTGAAAAGAGAATTAAGGCATTTGAAATGGACAACAAAACCAACTCTATACTTGTTTTTAAATGAGCTCGAGCTATTTTGGTTCCTAGTGACTATTTATAAAGGTGCTGTCCTAAGTCATAGTGCTCCAGCTTTGTAGTGTAATGTCAACCAAAACATATTTTCAAGCTCTGATTGTGACTTGCTGTGCTGAAATCCAAGGCCCCCCAACGCTGCTTAAACAACAGCTCCGTTCTTCATTGCTTGTGACAGCTGTGGTAGTCAGCAAGGCCGCTAAGCATTCACACACTCCACATTACTCACGGCGCTCTGTTTGGCCCGGCTGTGGCTTTTTCCACTCAGGCTAAACACATTCTGGCTTGGTCGAGAGAGTTGTCACACACACCGAGAGAGAAAGAGCCGAACAAGCTGCTCATAATCAAATACAAATGATCCTGTCCTGCCCTTTTAAAGCTAATGTCAGTACGTTCAGTGAAGAGAGGGCAAGAAGCTGGCCATCTAAAAATACAGAAAGCAGTTAATAATACAGTGCTTCAAGTGTAAAGCTCGCTAAGTGTCCAAAAATGTGTGGACAGTCCTTCTGTTGAATGCATTCAGATACTTAAAAAAAAACCTAAACAAGTGTCCCGGCCGACATATATCAAGCACGACCTGCAATGCTCCAAAATGTAGTAGAAACTGTGCACTAGAAAATTCTATTATATGGTTTAGTTTATAGAGTTAAGGACAAAAGTATTTGGACATCTTCTCATTCATTGCTCATAAAAGGCCTGGAGCAGGTGTCCCAATACTTTTGTCCTAACTCTGTAAACTAAACAAGTGTCCCGGACGACATATATCAAGAAGAAGCAGCCTGAAAACGTCAGCCAGAGTAAATGATTAGCGCGCCTCCTGAGTTAAAAGCTGTCATTAGACGATCACGTCCCCAAGAGCCTCTGATTTACAGCTTTTGTGTCCCGCTAAGCTTGGAGTTAGTCACTACAGGGCCTGTGCCTGTCACTGCATGTTCCACACATATCTCATCACAACTGTTTGGGGAACGCAATTGCCTCGCAGTGCTTGGTGTACTGAATTTTAATTTTTTTTTATATTTCTCTAGATTAAGTTACACTACTGCGCATGAAATCACTTAAGGTGATGGCTTTGCCTCGAACTGTCAATGTGTGTGGGAAAAGCCCACCAGGATGGTCTCAAATCTGCTGAACAAGGCCAAGCTGAAGATCTGCTCAAAGGGCTGTTTGTGGAGTCTGTTTGTAAATATCAGCTTTGTACTTCACTGCACACTCAAAGAGGAGATAAAATCAGGGAACGCAAAGGATTAACGTTGTGTGTGTTCTTGCAGGTGTGTTAGCAGGACTTGGAGTACAGGGGACCTTCACACATCTGCAAGCATAACAAGCAAAACTTCCTAAATGGTTCTTGATACTGGTTCTAGGACATATTCCATGCATTATGTATAGTTATTGGTTATTGCTCTATAAATCCAAACAGAACTAATTCTATTTTTGTCTTTTCCGAGTGAGTGATTGCCCATCGGTCCGGTCCAAGGCTGATGGAATACTGATTACTATTCTCTGCATGATGCTTCCCTGGATCAGCTGAACATCAACAACCAAATACTGTGACCTGCTGCAGATGCCCTACTCTACTGTCCACATTGGAGTTCATATGGACTTTCTGGCCGTTATCATTGCTACAGCTGTCATCATCATTCCTGTCCCACTACTGTCACCATATCAGTTCACCTGAACATTACAACAACATCATATGATTATGATTTATCACAAACTTAGAATTAGTAGACCAGAGGAGGATGGGCCCCCCATGTGAGTCTGGTTCCTCCCAAGGTTTCTTCCTCCAGCTCTGAGGGAGTTTTTCCTTGCCACTGTCGCTGTTGGCTTGCTCACCGGGGATTAGGGATTAATTATTTGATGTTTGTTATTACTAACCCTGTAAAGCTGCTTTGTGACATCAGTTGTAAAAAGCGCTTTATAAATAAATTTGATTTGATTTGATTTGATTGGTCTGCACTGTACCATATCTAGCAGACAAGTCAAAACACTATGTCAAATTAATCCATTTTCAGAAAAGACAGAAATTTCACACATAATCTGCTTTCACTTTGTGCATCTATCACGCTTTGGTTTTCCCTCATTAAAACATGTCTTTGTCTAAGAACGCTCCACTGTCTTCACCTCTTCATCAGACGTGAGTCTCCGTCCTCTTATGGCTTCTTATAGAAAACTGTCAGCAGCTGATGTTTGACTTTTGAACTTGTTCTCGGTGGCTGATTGAGGATGTTTGTGCTGTTTACTCTCAGACTCGTAGTGATGATTCCCTGTCTCATCACCTGTAATGATTCTTTTTAACAAACTTTCAGCTTCCTTACAGCATCACTACACATTTAGTCTGTAGATGTACAAACACATCTGTAGGGAATCACTGCATGCTGCTCTTCTTTATCCAAATCATAAGTGTGGCGGCCATGTTTGTTGCACTGCAGTCATAAATGAACTGATGCAACATGTTCAAACCTGCACACTGTTAGAGACCTGTACAGAAAGTGTTGATAAATCATTACAGAACTTTTAATATAACGAAAGTGTGGATCATTTCAGACCCTACTACACTCATTGCCCATTTTCCACTCACCAACTGGAAAACATGTTCACATGTTGAAAAATAAAGAGTTTTGGCTGCTGCTTCTAACCATATTTAGTCTTTTAACAACATAAACCAAAAGTATCAAAGCTTGTGAAGAGACACTGAATAATCAACTTTTTCTGAA
>BRDA01059364.1:0-13609 GCA_036984385.1 Crenuchus spilurus
TCTCTCTCTTTCTCTCTCTCTTTCTCTCTATCTCTCTCTCTCTCTCTCTCTCTCTGCGTGTTGTGCGGATCAGCCAATGGCAGCTGGCCTTCGATGGCCATCTGAATGCCAGCCAATAGCGTTCGAGTATTGGAGCATGCACATACCCAACTGTTGTACGTACATTCTACAGAACAAACTGTGAATTTGTGGGTTTTCCACAAATAACAAGTAGATATGTTCTACAGAAAATTCAGCGAATAGCTGAATCCACGAATGCTGAACCGCGAATAGCCAGGGGTTCACTGTAATCAGATGTGTACAGATCTGTCTTAGTCCATACGCTCTGGCCACTCAAATCGGATTTTGAAGTGCCTTTCACATCACTCACAATGCGACAATGCATGACAATTGAAACCCAGAGTGAAGGAAGTGCATGGATCCAAAAAAATGTGCCAAAAAGAGCACCAGAGTGGAGTCCCAGGTTGCCAGGTCCTGAAAAATTCTCCAGCTTACTGTCTGGCAGAAAGCCGTCTTAAACAAACTTAAAACTAACCTAAAATCTATAAAGTCTAATCACAGACATTTGAGGAAGTTATAACTGCTCTTTTTTACTCTTAAATCTTATTTTAGTCTAATCTAATATTACTAAATATTATTAAATATTTTCAGATCCTTCCCTAATATTAGAAAGTCTACCTAAGGTATCTCCAACACAACTATGTTTCTAGTGTTACTATAAAAGTTTCTGGTGGTACATTTAAAGTATTTTAAAAGCAACAATCAACCAACTCCCCACAAGTGCATTAAAATAAATACCCCAATTTAGCAGGAAAACCACAAACCTGGCAACCCTGAAGCTACGTCACCAGCTGTAGTTATTGACGCCTGCACTGTTACTACAGAAACCCAAACAGACAGACTTGTGATGTGTCAACAGACAAATCAGATCTGATGTCTTCCTAATAGTGTGAGCAGTCATCTCAGCAGATCTGACCTGAGAAACTCATCTGATTTACCTGCAGTGTGAACGCAGTCTTTGTTATTTTTCTTTTGTCAATACATAGAGTGATGAATTAACTCACAAAGTACAGCCACTTCTCTCCAAGAAAAATGTCAAGAACAGAGTAACATTCTGCAGGAGGTGTAGGGACTGGACTGCAGAGGACTGAGGTAAAGTTATTGTCTCTGATGAAGCCCCTTCAGACTGTTTGGAAAAATGATTGTCCATAGAAGAAAAGCTGATGCTACCATGAGTCCTGTGTCATGCCAACAGTAAAGCATCCTGAGATCATTCATGTGTGGGGTTGCTTCTCATCCACAGGAGCGGATTTGCTCAAATTTTTGCCTAAGAACACTGCCATGAATAAGGAATGATATCAAAACATCCTCCGAGAGCAACTTCTCCCAGCAATCCAGGAGCATTTTGAAGGTGAACAGTGCTGTCACCAGCATGATGGAGCACCATGTCACAAGCCAAAAGTGATAACCAGGTGGCTCAGTGAACAAAACATTAAAAGTTTGGGTCCATGGCCAGGAAACTTCCCAGATCTATCAATTCTATTAACCTGTGGTCAGTCCTCAAAGATCGAGGACAAACAAAAACCCAGAAACTCTGATCGACTCAAAGCTCTGATTAGGCAAGAATGGGTTGCCATCGCTCAATATTTTGCGCAGAAGCTGATATCCAGCATGCCGAGGTGAACTGTAGAAGTCTTAAAGAAGAAAAGTCAATGCTGTAAATATTGTCTTTGTTTAAAGTGGATGTTTTTGTCAATAAAACATAAAAAATGTTTGGAATGCTTATAATTGTACTTCATTACACCATATAAACATCTGACAAAATGTTCTGAAAAAATGGAGGCAGCAAACTTTGTGATAACCAAAGACTAACTGTACTAAGAGTAGAATGAGTAAGTCTTCTATATAATAAGTAATGGTGATCTGGTGCACTGTGGATGGGATAGTGACCAAAGTGTGGGCCTTGGCGTTCTGATCCTCAGCGACTGAAGCTGAGTCTTGGAACAGATTACATTAAAGACAAGCTATATACATGATAGTGCAAACAACAGCAGTGCATAACATGTTTGTGAAGGAATGATGATGTAGAGCAGTAGGAAGTGTGTAATAACTAAAAGCAGGAGGAACCCTAGTGTATAAAATCACTTGACGTCTTGGTCAAAGCTAAAGCTATTTTGTTTTACATCTTTCTTCTCGATTTCTTTCTCATTTCTTCAGTTTAATAAGTGGACAGACAGTCAGAGGAAGCAGGTTCTGCAGGACTTTTTTTCCCGCTGTACTGATGCCCAGCTGAAGTATTTCAGGCAGACTTTGTGCAGCCAGGTGGCAGAGGAAGCTGTTGACTTCACTGGCGTTCTCCCCAGAGTCCTCTCTCTCTACATCTTCTCATTTCTGGACCCCAGGAGTCTCTGTAGATGTGCACAGGTGAGAAGCATCAGCCAAGAGCTCACATACATGTTGAATGGAAACATGAAGAAATGAAGAGCCAGTATAGACACTTTTCAAACTTCTCAGCTCTTCTGGCACCGTGGATAGGGGCTGCCCCTCAGGGACATGTACTCGCTGCCCTCTAGTGTTCACCAGTGTTTGTGTATTTCACTGTACAGATGGGTTAGACTTGTGCACTTTCACTTTCATATCAAGACAAACATGTTAATATCTGTTCATTTGAACCTCATGGCAGGTTAGCTGGCATTGGAAAGCCATGGTGGAGCTGGACCAACTCTGGATGCCAAAGTGTCTGAAACTGGGATGGTGCATAAGCTTCACTCCTACACCGTTTGAACAGGGCGTGTGGAAGAGGCACTATGTTGAAACAGTGCAGGGGCTTCACGTAAGTGGTCCCAAGGTGAGACATAAGAGGACATGTCATCATTCAAACACCACAGAAGGATGTTTACGGTAATATGGACACTTTAAAAAGGTGCTTCTTAGCTTGAATGTACATCTTCAATTGGCCTAATGGGCAGCTGAGGTCTGGACAGGCAAAGGGAGCCTCACTCCTGCAGTTGTCATATTGTAATAGAAGATTTTTCTTATGAGAACTTTGAATGGAGTTCATTACCCTCTGCAGTCTGAGAGTATTTCAGACACTCTGATGTAATCTGACATGCCTTGACTTTCGCACAAATTACACCCATCTAACATTATTTTATCCCTAAGTGTTACACAGGCTTTAGTTCAGCACAAACTCAGCAACAACAGTGTTAAAACAGTAAGAGTCATAAATCTATATTTTGATTAAATCTGCTCTAAACTTAGACTTTCCAAAAACCTGTTTTCAGATGTGCTGATATATTGGGGAAAAACACTCTAAACATTTCTAGCCAAGATTTTAAGCTCTGAACTGAATAAACAGAGGTGTTGGCTACACCTTCTCATTACAGTTTTTAGACATTGTATATGGTTTTATTTCTAAAGCTTAAATAATGTGAGGTGACACTCTGTTTTCCTCAGACACTAACCCACGTTATGAGATAGCTGTGAACAATCAGGTGAGAGGTCTTTGTTCAATACATATTCCACAGATTCCTGGCTGCTGGAACCCACCAATGGAATGTCCAGAATTATTCATTCATTCATTATCCCACCCGCTTAATCCTTATCAGGGTCGCGGTTAGTCCCCTACCCCTTCACTGGGCGCAGGGCAGGGCATTACACTATTCAACCAAGCCCAGGACAGGGCGCCAATCCATCACTGGGTGTACACATATGCGCAGATGCACACACACACACACACACACACACTTACGGACAATTTTAGAGTACCCAATTCACCTGACCTCCATGTTTTTGGACTGTGGGAGGAAACCGGAGTCCCCGGAGGAAACCCACGCAGACACGGGGAGAACATGGAAACTCCGCTCAGATGTGGCCTTGAACCCAAGACCCCAGCGCTGAGAGGCAAACGTGCTAACCACTAAGCCACCGTGCCGCCCCATGTCCAGAATTACCATGTCATTATCACATGAATTGGCGGGAAAATATGTGCAGTTATCTGAGTCACATGTCTCTGCTTTTTAAAGCTCCTCTCACAAGAATTGAAAAATATATTTTGATTCAAGCTACATATATTTGAAAAGTAGACCCTTTATGGTTTCCGGGGTATGTTTAGTTTTGTTTCTAGGATAAAATCTTGCAAAGTATTTATGCATAATTTTATTAATATGCCGGCGGTAGGAGATCCGACTCCAGAGGGATAGTTATTATATTATTAATTATATAATTATTATCATATTAAATAATATTAATGATCACTATTATCATCATTATTAAGTGGGTTTGGGACCGAAAGATTGCTGGTTCAAGCCCCAGAACCAGCAGGAATAATCCATTCAAGGTTGAAGTGCACTTGAATTGCAGCTAACTCCCAACTGCTAGAGGGTGCTGCAGCAGGTGGGTGTGCTCACTGCATCCTAGTGTGTGTGCTCAGTAGTGGGTTTGTTTGTGTGTATAAACTGCATAAATGGCAAAAATGCAGAGAAGAATTTCCCTAAAGTGCTTTTTCTTTTTGCTTATTCTGAATATCACCAGATCCTCTGAATTATGCGTTCATGAATGCGTTATAGCAGAGGCCACCTGTCTCTGGTTGCTTGTAGCAGGCTAGCACCTGATAATCCAGCCATGTCTTGATGTTATCCATCCAGGTTATTCTTGGTCTTCCATGTCTTCGGACTCCCTCTACAAGTCCAGTCATAACACTTCCTTCAATGCTCTAATGTGCTGCCTCATCACATGACCGAAGTAACGTAACTTGTGGGATTTAATGTGCATCAGTAACTCCTTCTGAGTTCTAGCATCTCATAGACTTGCTCAGTGGTCATCATCTTCATCCATGAGATCTTCAGTAACTTCCTGATGCACTTGTTCTCAAAAGCCTGAATACGTCTTTCTTCCTCTTTCTTCAGTGTCCAGACTTCACATCCATATGTAGCTACTGGCCAGACCAAGACTTTAACAAAACATTATTCATGTTTTCATTTCTAGACTCTTTCCAAGGAGATGTTTACAGTTCCCGAGGTGAGAGTGATTGGCAGGGAGATGGAGGAGCTGCGGCAGTGTGGGCGGAGCTTAAATGGGCGTGACTCCAGCACCTCAACAAAAGGACTTCCGCCATGGAGAGACTCTGATAGGCACCCCACGGACACCCTGCGCTTCAACTATCTAGAGAACCTTGACCCAATTGAGCATGCACGGCAAGCGTAAGAGCACATCCTCAGACCCAGTTTACATCACAGTACTGTCCCAGAGCCGCCTACACATATAATATGTATTTTAATAGCCTGTCTGGATCCTTCTTCTTCCCTAGTTATGGTTTCAGGCCAAAAGGATTCTCAACCCTTGTTAGACAAGAATACATGTGTGTGTGCATGTCTAAGTGTGAACTGGGGGATGAAAACATCCTTGTTATCTTTGCAGACAAGCACGCAGCAGAAGAGCTAATCCCAGCACAACAACACAAGACAACACAAAGAAGAAGGTCCTGTCTGCCTCGTCCTACAGACTGCGCAAAGCCAAGTCTTTAGTAAGCTTGCATGGCCGCTCCGCTGAATCCTGCCTCAGTCTCTGGAGTCTGCACACGCTTAGAACAGATGATTTAAGGATTCTTTAATAAAGAAAAAGGTTCTATATAGAACCATGAACACTCAAAGAACCCAACGGTGAAAGGGTTCTTTGCATGCAGATTGATGAGGGATGTGCTGTAAATGGTTCTATACAGAACCTTTTTGAAAATGGTTCTATATAGCACCAAAAAGGGTTCTGCTATTATTACAAACTTGAATAGCAGAACCCTTTTTGGTGCTATATGGAACCATTTTCAAAAAGCCTCCTATAAATTCTCTTAAAACAGATGGTTCTTCAAGGGTTCTTTAATAAAGAAAATGGTTCTATTATAGAACCATTAACACTCAAATAACCCAGTTTGTTATATACACCAAATGTGTGTTGAGTGGAGATGTTACACACTGTCCACGCCATTAGACACACCTATCTTGTTGGTCTTGTAGATGTTAAGTCAGAGACAGCAGCTCAGCACAGTTTGTGTTGGTCCTCTAGTCCTGACACTGTTGGCTGGTTGGTCACTATTTTCACTCAAGTAGTGACACTGAGACACACCACCACCACATCAGTGTCACTGAGAATAATCCACCAGCTCTGTGGGGGTCCTGACCATGGAAGAACAGGCTGAACAATCTTTACAGAGAAACAGAAGGACTGTGGTCTGTGTACTAAGTGTAGATAGAAGGAGGTGGTCATATGTTCTGACATGACTCTGTATTTGACAGAGTACCTTTTTGAAATAAACTATGAACAATATTCACAATATTCTCTGTTCCTGATGTGGCACTGCACTGCGGCTGCTTTCCAAACAAATGTTTACTTTTAATCTGAGGGATATTAGCATTAGCAGAATTTTTGAGCATCAGAACTGATGTGTTGTGTGTGTGTGTGTGTGTGTGTGCGTGTGTGTGCGCGCTTTCTCAGATGTTCTTGTCTCAGGACCTTGGTGCAGATGCTAAGAGAAAACAGAGCAGGCCACAGTGGGCGACGCAGAGTGCATCCAACAAAGACCCAGAAAAGAGGCTCGGTTCAAGTCAGTGGAATGCTGGGATAAGGCCAGGTCCAGTAAGGCCTCCAGTCCCTAAACTGAGCCGGGAACAGCTCAGAGTATCTCAGAGGTCTCACAGGAGCACACCAAGTAAGAGCATCAGATTGTCAGATTGTTCACAGGTGAAGCTTTGGTCCTGTCTGTCCAAAGGACATTGTCATGTGATTTGTTCTTTTTAGAAAGAAGAGTCTTTCTCCTGACAACCCTTCCAAACAAGCCAGACTTCCATCCATCCATCCATCTATCATCTTCCTCTTATCTGTATCCGGGTCATGAGGGCAGCAACCCAAGCAAAGTAGACCAGATCTCCCTCTCTCCAGCTAGCTCTTCCAGCTCATATGGGACGATTCCAAGGCCAGCTGAGTGGTATAATCTCTCCAGCATGTCCTGAGTCTTTTCCAGGGTCTGGACCTCTCCAGGGAGGCATCCAGGAGGCATCCTAACCACCTGAACCACCTCAACCGGCTCCTGTCGACGTGGAGGAGCAGTGGCTCAATTCAGCTGCTTATAGGTGTGATCTCGTTCTTTCGGTCACTACCCAAAGCTCGTGACCAGACTGACCGGTAAACAGACCAGTACAGAGTCTATATCACTGCGGGTGCTGCACTGATACGCCTGTTAATCTCCTGCTCCTTCTTACTCTCACTTGTGAACAAGACTCTGATATACTTAAACTCCTACACTTGAGGCAGGGACACCAACCTGGAGAGAGCACTCCACCTTTTTTCTGCCTGAGATGGATGGATGGATGGTTGGATGGATGGATGAAGTCTGAGATGCAGCTCTTGGGTTTTTGACTTTTTCTCTGAGCAGTGCACTGTCTGATTTTGGGCTGAATGAGCTGCTCACTCCTGAGAAGGTAGCAGCTGTGAATGTTTTTCTTGTGAATAATCTTTCTGACTGAAGGATGGACATGTTTGGACTTCCCAGGCTGATGGGCTACAACAGTTTGTTCTCAAAGATCACTGCCGATGTCTTTGCACTTTGACATCGTGTTAACTCAAACTTCTGCTTTTATACAGCTGCTCAGACTTACTGATGATCTATTAATCAACGACATTTGATTAGCAGCACCTGGCTCATACTCACCCTCTTATTTCCTATAGAAGCAGGAGGGGTGTACTTAATTTTTAATGTGTCCTGATACATAAACCCATATAATTCAAATTTTTTTCTGGTGCCCAAACTTTTGCATGCCACTATCTATCTAGAAATATGACAATATGACTGCTATGTTATGATATATATATATGATATATATATACGAGCTGTATATAAACTAATACTGTACATTGTTCTGCAGCCGTGCCCCTGTTTGAAGACCAGCATTGACTCCACCTCCAGCTGAAGATTGACACGCATTGCCATCTGGTGGATAATTTTAGAACTACAAAAGTGTACTCGTTTACTTTTATCTCAGGAATTTGCAGTTGTAAGTTCATATATTGAAGTGTCACTTAAATAGAGCCACTAATGTTACCCCCTACACACCCACCCCCCAAAATAGCCTAGATAATATTATCAGCAGAGTCTCATCATGTCTGTAAACCATAAACATGTGATTTTACCACCTTAGATAATGATGTATATTATATCCTGTTTTTATTAATGGTCTTTATTGTATTTTTGACACAAGAATGTACCTTCTATGCCCCCCTTCCACTGTCTGCTTTATTAATCTTCATAAACCCACAGTTTACTATCAGCACTGCACAATGAGTCCTGAGTTTAAATCTGGCTTAGTGAGAAATCATGTTTTATTGTACTGATATCAGAACATATAGATGATAATTAATTATTTATTAGCCAAGTTTAGAATTGCAGCTGTTAGGAAATGAAGAACTCGGGTATTGGAGCCTAATTTCAGTAGCACAACAATCTGGTGTCAGTATGTGAATGAACAACATTTGATCTAAATGCAAACATATTTATGTTCCTCTGATAAATGTAATGTTAATCATAATATAGTTTTAATATTTATTGTACTTGTAAACTTCTCTCCCAACAACGCATGCCATGTAAAAGTCCTGAATAAACAGAAAATGAATAGTAACACATCGTTATTGTTGTTGTAATATTGCCTGAATAATACACTACTTGGAATTTTGAGCTTTAACATTAGTGAATTGGGGCATTGTAAGGTTGCCAGGTTCGAGTGTTTTTCGCCAAATTGGGCTGTTTTGAAAATGTAGTAGAGGGTAGTAATGCGGGGGTGGAGGGTTTTTGGGTTACTTTCAAAGCTAACACACACAAAACGTTTAATATTGTAGGGGATACTATATAAATACATTTTAATTATAATAATTTTTAAAAATCCTGTACAATTATTATTGGAATTATGATGGATAAAATAATAATAATAATAATAATAATAATAATAATAATAATAATAATAATAATATACACGAACTGTTTCAAAAGTAGAAAATAGCAAAATTAAATGAATGACAGTAAAATGTCAAGCATTTACATTTTTTTTTTTTTTATTCGAACGTTTGTGATTGGATCTTTTTGACTTTGGGCTAGTTTCAGCTTTGCGGACGGTTTTATCTAAGACACTGTTTAGAGACTTTTTGGAGACCTGGCAACCTTTCGACATTTATTGTGCGACTCTGTGCGTGCTCTTATTTTGAAGACCTGACCGCGCCCAGTCACCTCGTGTCAAATGCACAATGGCCTTTTCACGCATTAGGCTCGATCCGAAATTACGAAACGGTCCCACTTGTTAAGTTCCCTTCTTAGGTACACTTTGGAAAATCCATGTTTGTGTGACAACCGTCTCTCTTTAAAGTTAACTAGTTTTAGTTTCATTCACTATATAATACTGCATTTTCATTAAATGTATGTTTTAAGTGAGAAAATACAGCTTGAAGTAATGTAATTGAGTATTTAAGTAACAACTTCACATGACTTTCCCTAGTAACAAGCGACGTTAAGGGAGACTTGTATTTTGTAGAATGTGGACACGGCCTCAGTATGTTGAACGTTGTTGAATAATGTGGCCACAGCAGCAGGGTTGCCAGGTTTGCGAATATTTCCGCCAAATTGGTTATTTTGAAAATGCAGTCGTATTTTTGGGGGATTCTTTCAAAACTGACTATAAAGCTGTTATAGTAAGAAAATGAATTAACAGTGTATTGAGTGTATAAGTGGGTTATTAAATTGAGGGTGAATATTATTATTATTAATATTATTATTATTATTATTATTAATATAATAATAATAATAAACGAGCAGAAGAAAATGAATGACAAGTGTCAGCTTGTGTAATGATATAATGTTTGTGATGTTAAAGGGAGACATGTTTATCAATGTTATCTTTTTTTTAGGAAAATATATTCATAAATGTAAAGAACTCTACAAAATTTTAATTGTCCTTATATGTCCTCTATTTAAAGAAAAATAAATGTAAACATGTTTTGTAAGTTATTGACTGAGGACCCACACACTGTCCAATCTATTAGACACACCTGCCTTGTTGGTTCACCTTGTAGATGTCATAGAGAGAAGCTCAGCACAGTTTGTATTGGTCCTCTATTCTTTCATTGGTGACAATGTTGGCTCTGTGGGGGCTCCTGACCATTGAAGAACAGGAAAACAAGTATAGAGTCTGTACAAAGTGCTACTGTTTACTCAGTGCAGATCAAATGGACATTGAGTGTAGGTGGTCATCATATTCTGATATAACGTTTCAGCTGCTGTAGGTCAGATATTGATCTGGGGAGGTTCTAAGGACCTGGCAACCCTTCTGGAGGCGAAGGTGGAGCAGAAAAGCTGCAACAGTGGAGAAAAAAATCAGTGACAGAAGCACATTTGGGGGGAAAACACTGGTAAGTGTGTTTTTAAGATTTTTTAGAGTGCAGAATCATGTTTGATTGCGTTGAGAGGACAGAGGCAGGTCTGAAAGTGTTTATTAAGTTACTTTGTAACTGTGATAAGTGTCTATGAGGTTAGTAATGTAACACTGAGCTGCAGGAAGTCCTTCAGGACCCTCGTCTCACACTTTTCAGCAGAAAAGTTCACTATGTCAGATTTACTGAGCTCTTCTGTTTGGTTTAGACTGTAAAACACTTTTAGTTTATTAAATTGAGCAGGTAAGTGAGCTGCTGTATGAACTGAGTGTAATGTTTTGAGCTGAAGGTTAGAGACACTAACAGTGATGAGGTAACTTAATGAAAAATATTTTTTAAATCAAAATTACACTAAAATCAGAAACCCTGATTTACTGCATAGTCCATTTCTTATGAGTTGAATTATTTTATTTATTTATTTATTTATTTATTTATTATTATTATTATTATTATTATTATTGTTGTTGTTGTTGTTGTTATTATCAAAGCGTAATCATGGACTGCAGCTGCAAATGAGCTTAAGGTGAATGCTCTAAATGTATTACATGTGTTCTGTTCTATCTCTACTGTCTCTGTCAGATAAACAAATATATACATACATTGAAAAATAAGACGCTGCTGTTATATTTGAAGTACTGCTCTTGGTCTTTGTTTGTAGGATGGACTGTAACGGTAGCTCATCATTACTAATAAGTGCTGCTGTACTGTACATACAGTGGTGCTTGGAAGTTTGTGAACCCTTTAAAATATTACTGCGTAAATATGACCTAAAACAACATCATATTTGCTCATTTATTTATTGAGGAAAATGATCCATTATGACATATTTGTGAGAGGCAAAAGTATGTGAACCTTTGCTTTCAGTATCTGGTGTGACCCCCCTTTACAGCAATAACTGCAACTAAACGTTTCCGGTAACTGTTCTTTAAACATTTTTTGGTAGAACAACTTGTGTGTTTAGGGTCGTTGTCTTGCTGCATGACTCACATTCTCTTGAGATTCAGTTCATGGACAGATGTCCTGACATTTTCTTTAGAATTCTCTGATATAATTCACAATTCATTGTTCCATCAATGATGACCAGCCGTCCTGGCCCAGATGCAGCAAAACAGGCCCAAACCTGATACCACCACCACCATGTTTCACAGATGTGATAAGGTTCTTATGCTGAATGCAATGTTTTACTTTCTCCAAACACAACACTTTTCATTTAAACAAAAAGTTCTGTTTTGGTCTCATCCGTTCACAAAACATTCTTCCAGTAGTCTTCTTGTTTGTCCACCTGATCTTTAGCAAACTGCAGTTGAGCAGTAATGTTCTTTTAGGAGAGCAGTGACTTTCTCCTTACAACCCTGCCATGCACACCATAGTTGTTCAGTGTTCTCCTGATGGTGGACTTATGAACATTAACATTAGCCAATGTGAGAGGTCTGTGTGTGTGTTGGACAAATGGGCTTTGGTCAGTGTGTCACTTTCAGTTTAACGGTGCATCTTTAATTTTTTACAATGTCATCACAGTTGCTTTGGAAAAAGAGTTGGCATCAGCTTGGTGGTTGGCACATTTGTCTCTCAGCGCTGAGGTCTTGGGTCCAAGTCCCAGTCTGGGTGGACTTTCCCGGTTCTCCCTGTGAGTGTGAAGGTTGTCTCTGGATCTTCCCAAAGTCCAAAAACATAGAAATTGGAAACAGTCAGCCCACAGTCCTGTCCTGGCTTTGTAGAATAGTGTAATGCCCTGCTTGGTGCCCAGTGCAAGGGTACGGGCACAAGGCGTGACCCTGAAGAACATGTATAGATCTTCTTCATCAGCGTTTGTTTCTTTAGGATGTGTCCTGTTTATGGTCTGCAGTTCCCGTCCCCTCTGCCCTCTTCGTGCTTTTCCAGATTTGTATTGTTAGGCTGCCTGTTGCCAGACGAACAGCGACAGCTGCGGTACTCCAGGCAGCGGCGGCTGGGCCTCCGGGTATGCAGGCGCACCACCTTCTGCAGACGACGAGGATCTGATTACAGTCCAGTTTGACCAGTCAGCGACTCTGTCTTGGCGGAAGGGATTTCATTGTTGGAAGAAGAGGACTTTTTTGAGGACTGGGCACCTCATCCTCAGCAGGTGCTGATGTTTTAAAGCTCTTTGTTTGTGTCTGTAGAAACGTGAGTGGTGCTGAGGAAAGCCAGCTTTAGCTTTGCCTAATTGGTGAATGTACTTCACTCTATTCGGCTTTGATGGAGGTTTCATGGCATGCTGAGCGTGATGGTGGGTGTGAAAGACTGAGAAAGGAGGTTGTAGTGACTGTGTCTTGGCAGTGAAATGCATTGTGGGCTGCCCAAAAAGCCTTGGCTGGCCCATCCAGCTGGCAGCCTGGCATGTGTAAAATCGTTTGTTAATCCACTGAGGTCCTGGATGCTGTTAATTTTGTTAGTCTTTGGTTTGAGTAGCGTTTCAATTGGATTTGTTTGTTTGTTTCTGATCAGATTTGTGTTTTTAGATGAACTTACATCAGTGGTTCTGACTAGTGAATGTAGACCCAACTTGGGCAAATAGTTACATGTTCTCTACAAGCTGTGTGGTCTTTAAGGATGCAGTGATCTGACTTTTACGATACATAACTGTGTATCAGTCAATACCTGATACTGATCCACTGCAAATGAATAAACCATGTGTGAGAGATTTAAGGCATCAGAATTGACTTAAAAATTAATTCAAAAACTTTGTAAAACAAAATGTGTTTGCGTTTAAAGCATTTAACAGACATTCTTATCCAGAGCGATGTACAGAAGTGCTTTGTTTCCAGTAATAGAATTATCTCAGCTAGTACAGATAAGTTAGAATCCTACTCTTCAGTTCAGACACTGTTAGAACTAAACCATCACTAATACCAAGAAAGAAGGAAAGATATACAATTACACACAATATAAGAGCATTACAATGTATTACAATAAGTGTTGTAAACTAGTGCTCGACAAAGAGATGGTCTTCAGTCTGTGTTTGAAGACTGTGAGGGTCTCTGCTGTTTGAACAGTCAGTGGGAGTTTGTTCCACCACTTCGGTGCCAAATTTGCCAAATTCATTTATATAAATGATCCAATCAATCAATCAATCAATCAAATTTTATTTATAAAGCGCTTTTTACAACTGATGTCACAAAGCAGCTTT